>PNEQ01129290.1:26812-65180 GCA_003012365.1 Medauroidea extradentata
CACAAGTTTGACCAACGACGGCAGTGTAATGTTTAGTCAGGAAGTCCAACTCAACGCCATAAATAATCGTTGGAGAATTTTCTCTATTTACGAAACACTTTAAAAACCTTCAATTTCAAAAAGTAACTTCCATTTCATTTACAACAGCATTAATATCGTTAAAATGCTTAAGTTGCAAAACAATACTTCCAACTTTGAAACACATGTTGATGTTGGTACAATCGGAATCGTTAGTCGTCAATAAGAGAAGCATTTGCCCTATCTAGTGACAGGCCCCTGTACTGGGCAGTCCTCGTGCCAATGTCGGGTTGGTATTGGACAGGTATGGCATTGCGGCGGTGGTCTCTCCCCTCTTCTCCGCCAGTCCGCAGGTTGCATCGGTCGTTCTGTCAGGGCTCGCCTGAGTAGATTTCCGCCTGTTTCGCCTTGTCGGCCCTCTATTCGTGCTGGCTCTATCGTCGGTCGGTCCCCCGGTCGGCTTCTGCACTGGTCTCCTTGTCTTGGGCTGAACAGGTGTTTGAGGCCCCTCTCCGCTGTATTAAATCGGCGCACAGACCTCTCTACTGATTCGCCTGGAACCGGGCTGAGAAATGGTTGAATTTTCTCATTTGTTCGTCGGGTGACGTCTGGGAGTTCTTCAGCTAGGGGCGCATCTGGATTCACTCAGCGGTAAAGGCGCAGCTTCTTGGCTATGAAGAGCTCAGTTGGCTCTCCCTCTCGCTGTTTCTCGCCGTAAAACTGGGCTAGGCAGTCGGCCCTGGCCTCAGCTTCTGAGAAGCGCTCCCCTAGGCTCGTCGAGAACTCTGTCCACGTCGTGTCAACACTCTTCCACAGGTTACACCACTCGCGCGCCTGCCCGCGGAGTTGCGCCGCTACTCGCTCTGCCCATTCCTCCTCCAGTACGTGGTACCAGCGCAGTCTTGCCACGCAATTGTCTACAAACTTCTCCAAGTCCTCGATGTTACTGCCTGATTACTCTGACAGCGACACGTGTTTTGGCGGCACATCCTCCCGTACATCCCGACACTATGTGCAACTGTCTGTCACTTCCTGTGGCTTCATTTTCCGGGCGCTCTTGTGCGCCACTGCTCGCAGTACATGTGCTCACTGTATCGGATGGTGTACACGACGTCTCTCGGTGCAGTAGTGCGGATGTCGGAGCGCGAGGGGTCAGCTCTTTGGCGCCGGTGTCGCTTGACGTGCCCAGCGAGGCTCGGTCCTACGGCGCGTTCCGCCGATCAGCACATGGGCTGCACGCGAAAACACCCTCTCCGAATGTTCGTAGTTCTACTGCCTGGGCGCACTGTCTGTGTCTCACGGTAGCACACATCACGCACGTCGTGATCTCGTATCCCATCGCCAGACAGTTCTGAGCATCGCAGTGTGTGCGCCATACCCACTCTGGCTTCCTCTCGAGGTGTTCCCGCCATGGGCGAGTTGGCATCGACATAGTGTCTGGCCATTGGCATCCGCACGTAAAGCTAACTAACCAGTTCTCCGGTTTCACCGTGTCCAGTCTCGGTAGCTCGCACCGCGCACACACTACTTCCTGCGCGGCAAACATGCTGACCGTGGATTTAGTTCACTCTTGCCTGCACTCCGCGCTGTTGTTGTGCGTGGCCGGCCGGTCCCGTTATCTCCGCTCGGGGCGAGGGGTTGCGCGGGAGGGGGGGCGGAGTGTTCTCGTGCGTGCCTGCTCCTCTCCGTGCCTGCGCATTGTATCTCACTCCCCACACTTACTGACCGCTCTGTCTGCCTATGCTATACACTGCTGTTCCTTGCTCACTGAAATACGTGACTGTCCGTTAGAATTCCTGATCTGGCGGTCTTTCGTTGCCTGATTGGCCCGCAATGTAATGAATTTACTCCGCCAAAGCGTTGGGCGTCATATGTCGCCGTGTGCCTGTCTAGGAGTGCGTAATTCTTAATTATTATTTGTCGTGGGTGGTGGATGGGCGCCACCTGGACATGAACCGGCCCAGGTCGGTAGAGCATGAGTCGGGGCGTGTGACATTCGTGGCGGTCCCTAGACGAGGCGGCGATGAAGTAAAGGGGACAACAAATGGTGTTGGTGATAGCTGAAAATGTTTAAGTATTTGCTCTATTGACTCTAATATATTGGCGGAATAATAACATAGGATATCACTGAAAATGATGTAAGCGACTCTCGAGGCGTCAGGTTGGTGTAACTTATTTATTACGCTATCCTAAGTTATTACACACACGGTTCCTGAGCATACTATGATAGACTAGCAGGGAGCTACAAAGGCAGAGTGATACGCTCCGGCTCGAGTGCGTGTGGAAAAAGGCGCAAGTCTCTTTGCGTGCACGTGGCTCTCGTGTTTGCGCTAGGCGGCAGCATTCACATTTACTAGCTCTATTCTAGTTACATTGATTGCGGGAGAAGGCCCGTCCCTCAAATGTTACATTGAAAAGTCTGGCCCACGTGGCGGAAATAGCAGACTAATACTTACACAATTCAGGGCGTTAATATTATACTCCCAGCGGGGGCATGAGATGATTGAATAAAAGATGTTCCAGTAAAATTAAAGAAACATCTTACAGCACTATCGATGTCGGCTGATACAAAGTTGTAGTTCAGCCCCGCGGGAAGGAGCTTGCCACACACATGTCCGCACTGGTCAACGTCTGGAGGTTCACTGTCATGGCCGCCGGAAAAACAGGGGTTACCCACTACTTAGCAACTAATGCTCAGCAACCACCCTCTTAAAAAATAGTAAGACATACATGACAAATCACTGAGAACAATTATTACGTTTATTATGCATGTGGCATTCTGTTTATGTTTATTCTTATATACTATTTAACACTCAACTGGCCAGTTGGGCCCGTCGCTCGTGACGTCACTGCCGCATGACCGCTCATAGACGTAGTGGTGTGGGTGAGAGGGGAGTTGTCGCTGGACACTACTCTGACGCACTGCGGGGTGGGTTCCACTCGCCGGGTAACTTCGACCCGTACGACAACTGAACTGCCTTCGTGGCCGGCTATTGTACGTCAGCGCCATTGCGCGTGCCAGGGCGCGAGCCCCAGGTGCATGGCCTTGTCGCGTGTTGGCGTTTGGGCTCCCGCAGTACGATGACAAGTAACCAACGAATAAAGCATATTACTGAAGAAACATGAAATTCACACCATTGAAAACTTCACCCCAAAATTTAGAATTGGTGAGAGATGAGACTGCAGCCGAAGAATGGCCAGGCATTTACAATGTACCATGTTTGGCTTATGTAGGTGAAACTGGTAGGAAGATAACGACAAGAACCAAAGAACACATCCACGATTACAAACAAGAAAACCAATGATCAGCAATAGCAGACCATTCATCGACTACCAAATGGAGTATATTTCAATAAATTTAAATCTATAACCAACATCAACAATTACAGAACAAAAACAGTATGAGAAGCCATAGAAATCCTCAAGCATCCTGGAAACAAACATAAATGATGGGTATATGCTGAGTAAAACCTTGGGTTCACTTTTCTAAAATCTGGCAAGAATACTTGCCAGGAAAACACGATTACCGACAACAACTTATCAGAAGAGCCCGACAATGTTTGGCCACCACAACAGCCAATCAGAAGAGATTGACAGTGATTGGCCACCCAAGGAAATAATTGTAGGACTGGCTTCTCCCTGTTTGCTGCCTGGATAGCCAACCACAAGCAGGACTCCTTAACCTAGATATATTAGTGCCTCACTTAGCTCAACTAAAACTCTACTCAAATTGCATAAAGACAAATCAAGAACACCAACCATAGTGCCTTGCTTTTACTATAATATGTATGCATTTAAAGTGTACAGTTCTTGATTAGGAAACAGATGCTCACCATACTGCTTCCTTCTATTCATCATAGTTTTTAGGACCTAGACTTTATGTGCCATAAGATATGTAAATGTAGGAACAACTTATGTGAAATTTGTAACTAATTTGTAAATAATTCCCGCAAGATTTTCATCAATTAATTGCAAAACTTTATGAATGACCACTACATCCCAAAGTTGGCAAACCATTTCTAACCAAACAGCTGGCCCGCATAGGAGACACATAATGAGCCATTGGTCAGGCAAGTGACAAGAAGAAAAAGTTCTTAATAAGTTCTAAACGTGTTGTGTTTCACTAAACATATAATGCGCACGTCTTTTGTTTCAGCAGGAGCCTCTGTGATTGAAACCAGTCGCAAACTAACGATACAGCATTACATCAGTGGTTCCTGCCACCATATGCTATTATGAAATAGCAAAGACGAAATCTCCCTCCACCTCTAACCCAGCTCGAGTGAGCTTCATACTCATCCAAACCTAGTTCCCATCCCCCTTCAATGTTGCCGGGTTCTTTACATACATAATCGCAAGCAACAGGTTTCCTCGAGTGTTGATGCTGATTTATTGTTGCTCCCAAAGTAAATAATATCTACAAGGCCACCGAGGTAAATTGTGCCTCTGTGGTCTAGAACCCCAGCGCATTGACGCATCGCGGACCAGTTTGAGGTTTGAGGGAGAAAAACGGTCACAAAATTAAAAATAATAACAAAAAGCGTATAGCCAACTTGGCTGAAACGTACTAATTTCCTCCCCTTAAATAATCCCCAATATTGGGAGATCCCGCCAAGCCAGCTGGCAGGTCGGGGATCACCTTGTGCTGCGAGGAGGGGCAGTACAAATAAAAAAGAAACTCTAGTCTCGTCCTCGTGGGGTAAGCATCGCTCTATCGCGGTGCTGCGCAACGGGATTTGCCGCACATATAAGCAACGTAGGTGTGCAGCTCGATTAGGATAATGTTCTCGTGTGGAAGGGAAGGCAGCGACTATTTGCTATAGAGCACATACCATGGGTGGCGGATATGGGAGCACCATGCTGTGGTGTTGCTGGTAATATTCAAATACCAGCTCGTGGACCAACTGGCCAGCGCTTATGCTGTCAGGGTATTGGTGTGGCAGACTGAGTGGCTCGTAAGAAGATTGACAAGCAACTGGATGCTGTCTGTCGGTGAAGGTTGGTGGGGGACCGAGGTGCTGAAACAGGCGAAGTGTGTGAACCGCCTTCTGGAACTTGCAGGAAGTGGAGAGCTGCTTGCATGAGGGAACTGGAATGCATCGAGATTTGGACGTCAAGGTGGCTAAGCTCTTGTGAGGGCCCTGCCTGGCTAGTAATGGTAGCTTCGGGAAGCACGCCTAAAATCAGCCAGAAGATTTTGAAGGATATGTAGGGATTGGGACCTCTTTCCTCCACCCTGACATGAAAGGTACAGCTGCTAACACTGAAGAAGGAAGACGGCGAAGGCGGGAAGACGAGTCACTCAGGCTGCGTTTTTTTTCAGCTATGGCTGACAAACCGAACATTTTCTCCTGTTGCCGACACTGCAGAGTGTAAGCTTGCTTGCACTCGGAAGTGTGGGCGTTGGCCACTAGGAGCGCCCAGGCTCCTACCACAAAGTTCTCTGAGCAGCACCCTCTTCTCACTGGCTGTGGCCACCAGACAATGAGACGTCACATGTTCCTGCTACACATCTTTCCTTGAAAATTCGGAAACGAATACTGTGAACTAAATATCATACTTTCTCCATGTCCTAACCTTAATTATTGTGATTTATTCCCTGCGTGCCCTGTCGTACAACGTTTTCCAGTATCCTACTCTATTTTTACTGGTTTTTCTGTGCTCTAATCTATCTCTTGCTCTTTTCGGGTGTGAGCGCATGGCCACAATCGCAGCCATGCTTCCAGACAACCCTGCTCAGCCAATGAGGCCCACAACCTCCATCACCTTGCATGCTACCTGAGGCATGTAAGGTTTTGTCTTGAGATGTTCTCAATCTCTCCTCGTGTATTAATTAGCTGCTAATGCATGCCGGAGTACCCATAGACTGCGACGGGATACACGCTGGCATAGCGGGGTATGGGGGCTCGCCAGATAAAAAAATCTCAACTAAAATATTCGGCGGTACTGGGAGAGTCGCGAACGAGCAGTGGTGACAGTCGGACGCACTTTTAAGAGCTCTAAGAATCGTCATCGTTCCAGTTTGTGACATCGAGGCAGTGAAGGCAGCAGTGCATCATGTAGCTGGTAGAAGACTCCAGCAAGTCTCTCATCTGGAGGATAACTGTTGGTCTTCCGCGATCGCGAGTTATAGGGTTAAATTTAGTGGACCCACTGGGAGTGCAGCACTCCATGCCTATCCACCATCTAACTAGTCCTGGTGCTCTGGTCGGACTGTGGGTGGACCACTAGACCTAAAGTTACAAAAACACAGACATTTTAAGACATTTTTTAATCTAGGCTCTCGTGTGTAAATTGTCCTTCAGGCCTATTCGTTCACAACTATGGCGGACCATTAAGAGCATTTCTCCGCTGACATAACCACTGATGTCATCATGAGTCACATTGCAAACCGAAAACCAAAAACATTAGAAATCCCATTGCATGTTACGAAAATCCAGGGACTTAACCACCATCTGAAAACAGTCTCAACAGATGGTGAAAATGCCTCTAGTGATACAGTACCACTACAAGAACACCAGAATACCCTCCAAACTTGCAACCCACAGACCATGACATTTCAGGCAGGTATCGAAATGAAAACAGCACCGACCACAGTGCTGCACAACAATCGAAAGCTGTATCATGACTTGTATGCTGCACTTACTGCAAAACAAATAGTATTTACCTCTAAGAATATTGCACGAGACAATACATACACTTTTACCTCAGTAAAAGACTACCACACAGTACTGAGTGTGATAGTGGTAGGGTCATACGAAAATTTTCTCTCGAGACCAACCAACGAGAAACCCCTTAAGATTGTGCTGAAAGACACACCTGCTGGCACAGACACAACTCGCATTATGGAAGACCTAAAAAAGCAGACCAACCAGGCCCTTGTTGTACACTAAATGTACAACAGGCACAGAGAACAACTAGACATGTTCCAGCTAGACGTTCCACAAGATTGCGAAAATGCGAAGAAGATAACGACAGTATTGGATCTACCAGTTCGCATCGCAGATTACAAATACCCTAAATGTCTACTACTATGTGCCAACTGTAATAAAGTTGGCCATGTCAAAGCACAATGCCACACAGCTCCTGTCTGCCGATTCTATGTTTGACAGCATAAAAATCTACATTGCAAAGCAGCACAATGCAAATGTGCTAACTGTAAACAGCAGCACTGTGCAAACTACAAAGGCTGCCGAGTATACACCAAGGAAATGCAACAACTATTTCCTTAATGTAAGCCACAAAGGAAATCCAATAATCTAGCAAACCATGCAACATATCCTGATGCCAATGCCAGACCTCACTCAGAGAGTAGCAGACAACGAAACTGCTGGCAGCCACGCAGCGGCTTATACTACAACTCCAGACCTCCCACCTCGGCATGGGAACAGGAGCTATCTAACAATAAGTACATAAGCTTATCACCAGAGGAATATGAACACCAATTTCCCCTCCCTGAAGACACTGCAAGACACAACCAAGCATGGCAACCACAACCGTCAAAGATACCACCCCCAGTTCACAAACCAAAAAATAATCACAATCCAAATCAACAATCAGCAAACATCAGACTCGCCAAACCGCAAGATAATGTGCATGAAACACCAAATCAAAATGTTGACTATAATGCACAACCTGAACCCATGGAAGCAGTTGACCTGCAACAAGAAACTGATACACAAACTGCTATTGCACTCAATGACACAAATGAACATCCGGTATGCACATCACAAAATCAGACCTCTGTGAACCTACCACAAGCCTCTTCAAAAACATCAGCAGCAAACATCAGAGTTCCAAAACCTCCACAAACAGATCACAAAATGGCTCCTGTAGCTCTCAACAACAGCAACATGCTTTTATTTAACTTGCATCAAGAAGAAAAATATGCAACAGAAAAGTGCCAGAAGTTTGCACTAGAAGTTTGCAATTTGTTATCTACATGGGTAGATCCTGACATTCAACAAAAACAAAATTAAACCAAATGGTGAGGGGTCTAAATGCAAAATTTACATTCTCCACTTTCGGGTCAAAATGAGTGAATAGCACAATGTGATTGGTAATGTTAAACTACTTGTGGACAAATGAAAAGTCAGTTCAATACTCGAATACTCCATGTACAATCAAGTAGGAAAACGTATGTGTAGTTGTAGGACTCACTTTCTCCTTGCTGATGTTGACAGCAAAAATTGCATACTCCATTGAGCCAATGAAAAGCTTCACAGATATCAGTAACCATCATTTTGTTTATAGACATTCACTGCATATTATTATTGTAATGAAAGTGTCATCATGCTGTACACAATGTTTTAAAACCATGTTTTGATGTTAACATTATAAGTGAAAATGGATATACATGTGACGCCAGTTGAAATTGGAGAAAGAGCGAGGGAAAATGCTAGCAAACCATATGATTACAGGTCACAGTTTCATACCACTGGACCGTGTATTCGGGAATATTGACGTAAAGAAGATGGAGACCATTGCTGAGCCAAATCAGTATATCACGGTTATTGAGAGGTTTGTTATTGTGAAAAGATTGGTAATAGACGTGGTGAATTCTGTCTGGATAGCTACTGTAGAGACAAACATAAAGTTTGCCGGTGGTTGGCATTTTGGTATCCAAACATGCATAAGAGTTACCATGAAATGGACCAAAAATTGTAGCAACACTCCAATACAAGGAGAAACAACATACAGAACAAAGCTTGGATATGCCAAGAGCATTACCAAACGTGGTGAAAGTTTAAAATCATTGTTAACAGCAGTAAAACGTAAAGGCAGTTCTGTAAAGCAGGAAAAGAGATCGATCGAAGACACACTACTAAAAAACATTAAGGAGATGATTGGAGGCCCCATGATTTCCTAAATTTCTATCAACAGGTCGTAGATACTGCAGAAGAGGTTGCTGATGATGGCAATGATCACAGGAAATGTTGGCATTAGTCATTTTGACAGTTTGAACATTTTTACAATGAGTGATGAATCTATATATTCGCCAAAAATTTGAACTTAATTTTGTGTTGTTTTTCCTTGAAATGTATTATCATTGTATGTTGGGTGCTTAAGATCGACAATATATTAATTATTGCTCTAAAAGGAACATTATTCGAGTTCTGTTGTTGCATAACTCACATTCTCCACGGTTGTTTCGCAAAAGTGACATTCTCCGCACTGTAATGCAATATTTCACACACTTATTGCAACTGAATTTATAGTTCCTTTCGGGTTACTTATACTAATTTTCAGAACTTATGTACTATGTACCCAAAGCTGAATTTCGTGGCATGTATCACTACACAAGCTTTTTTCGCCTGTAGCCAAAAGTTGCAAAAAGTGGAGAATGTCAGTTTTGCATTTAGATCCCTCAGGTAACCTAGCAATCAGCATTTTTCCCTTAATTCAGAATGCGTCATGACATTAAGCAGACCACACCACTCACCAAAATTGCTACCGTGAATGCACACAGTCAACTACATAAAAATCATGAGCTTCACCCCTTCTTACATAAACACAACATTCAATTAATTGCTATTACAGAGACGCACCCCTTGATAACTGATAACCTTCTACTACAAGGCTTCTCTATACACTGAAAGGATAGAATACAGCAGCCCATCCCTCCAGACAATCCACAGCCTGGGAACAGAGGCGGTGGTGTCGCCTTAGCCATCCATACCAATATTAACCATTGGGTAATTGCAATACCCGACTTGGGAAAAATCGAAGCAGTTGCTGTGTCACTGACAATTAAGCACAAAAATTGCTCTTTGATTGCAATGTATGCTCCATTACAACACTAAGTAAAGTTTCCACGTCCTTCATTGCACTAGGCGACCTAAATGCAAAGCACCCTGCTTGGAACAATACAGGAACCACACCTAATGGCAGAACTCTCTACCTGCATCAAGAACACTTCTCGTACATGGTTTGTGCACCATACTATCCAACATACTACCCAGAAGCAGTATGCTACCGTAAAAGGGTGTGTTTAGAAGCACTGGGGTGAATAGAAACACAATTTTAAAGCTAAATTTTCTGTATAAATTCTGTTTTAAAAATTCAGTTTTTAGGTAGGCAAGTTAAAACAGCTTACAAACAGTAGTTTTATGGTAATTATAATTTTCTAAGTAAAAGGTGTCACCTAGGAATTTATTTCTAATTTTGTTTCTATTGTACTGTTTTGTGGGAGATTCCTTCAACTTTACTAACAGACCTAGGACGTCCTGGAAAGGTTAACCTATAAGGACAGGTCCACTGCCAATTGAGCAAAGAAAGGGAGAAAAAAAACCAGTAGAAACGTGGAATACTGTCGCTGACCAGCGTTCCTCAAATGGTCACAGTAAGGACCGCGCCTCCTTTTCCCCAGCACTTTACACCAATTAAAATAAACAAGCGTTTAAAGATTAGACAAATAATTATTGAATTTAAATTTAGTAAGATGATTTAGGTCTGGTAATAAAACGAAAAATAAATTTAATAGACAATATTCGCCTTTAATACCCAGATGGAAACTATAACAATAAATCTGTGTACTTTTTGTGTGTTGACATTTGATAAATATACTACTACAAAATTGCTTAGGAATATCACTGTAAAATTATTAAATGGTGGGATCCACGATTATTACAATACCTTATGTATACATTTTTAATTTAATATTTTTTAGACAATGTTAGGTTATTTTAATTTTGCACATGTTAGAATCCAATCAGAAACAAAAAAAAAAAAATTAAAAATAGAGTTTATACTAGTGCTCAGGGCACAGCAAATAGCTGGGACGAGAATAGATAAAAAAAAAAAAAATAGGCTGGACTTTCCTGCTATCCTACCCAGGAATACTCTTGCCACCACCGAAAGATGATTACATCTTTTTCGCCCAGGTCTACCGATGATGGTACAGCAAAGGGACGAGCACAAATCTTATCTACCTCCACATCGGAAGATGCAACAATCCCTCAAAGGGTTACCGGTACTGGGATGTTGCTACATTGGTAAACAGCAGAAACCGCGTGGACAGGACACACTACCGTAAAAATAATCAAAACTAGAGTTTAAAAGGTGAACGAGATTAAACTTACAATGACAGTAGAGGGGCAAGACAGTAATTGACCAAAATAAACTTATCCGAAGCGGGAATTAAGTCTGATTACAATATATTAAAAAGATGAAAAAAACAAATAATTTTTGGCTGATGTTCACGTCATGATGTGCAAGAATCAACAAGGACGAGTGAAAGTCGTGCCTAGAGAATATAGGCCGGCATAGAGTCGTAGCTACTTGATGCTACCAGTTAGTATTAAGTCAGTATTTACACAATGTAGGAAGTAATACCCAACATTCAGTTAAAAAAAACACACACATGTTCTGTAATAAAGGAAACATATTACCATTAATGTTTTTAAGTTAAATTGACAAACGGAAAATGTCCTTGAATATAGTTAACTTATAAACAGACGTGATCCGACCATGCTTGAAGTTGGTCACGTGATTTTACACAAAAACTGTTCCAGAATAATGTAGTACAGCTTTAACTGCACACAGTTAACTGATTGACATTATTATTTATAAAGATAAATTACTGTTATTACAGTAAATTCCATAGATGTTACTAAATTAAATAAATAGTGATGGGGAAGAAGTAACATTGCCAAAAAGGAGTCTTAGTAACAACTAAGAATAGATGAACTAGACAAGGGAAAACAAAGCACAAAAAAGCATGTGCCAGACAAACGACACACTATTCACCCCAGTGTTTCTAATCACCCTGTTTTATGGTACTCACCTGATATCCTTGACATCACATTTATCAGAACATATCTACGAACTGAAAATGTTACAGAACTCAACTCGAACCATCTCCTAGTCATAACCACACTGGAGAACACATTCACATAAGTACGTAATCTTCCCCTTCCACATAACTATAGAAAGGCTAACTGGACCAAATTTAATACTCTTCTTCTCAATTCTCTACAGTTACCAGATGAAAGAACTCCAGCTGAGCTTGAAGACAGTATTGCTCATCTCACTGACTTCATTAAAGCAGCCGCAAATGCTGCAATTCCACGTAAAACCCAGAAACAGGTTCTTGAAGACTATCTCCCTGATCACATAAAACAACTTATCACTCTCCGCAATCATGCATGGAGACATTGGCAGACTCACAAACTCCAACAATTTAAAACTGAGATGAATAGAATCCAACGAGAAATAAAACACCAACTAGCTGAGCACAGACCAACCCTCTGAGACCAGAAAATGGCTGAACTGATGACGGCTGGCAATTCCCTTTGGTGCACCAACAAATGGCTTACCAGAACCAAAACAATGATTCCACCTCTCAGGGATGCAAACAACCGATTTGCAACAGCCCCACAAGAAAAAGCAGATCTACTTGCAACCTCACTGGAAAAAGAATTCTGCCCTAATATTCAACCATCACTGCCAGCCTTTACAGCCATAGTAGAGCAGGAGATAGATATTCTAATTTCAACTGAAATTCGAGATGTTTCAACATACACAACAAACAAAGAAGTACGCTCCGTCATAAGAAAACTACATCCCAACAAAGCCCCAGTCGATGATGGAATCCAGGCTATACTACTCAAACACTTTCAACCACCTGCTCTATCTGCAATCACTACCTGCATAAATGGTATACTACGAACCAATACCTGGCCAACCACATGGAAAACTGCTAAGGTAATTCTCTTTCCTAAACCTGGTAAATATGCCACACAGCCACAAAACTACCGACCAATCAGACTCCTCAGCACTCTATCAAATGTAGCTGAGAAAGAAAAACAAGAATACAGGATCACATAGAAACCAACAACATACTCCCGGACTATCAATTCGGCTTCCGTGCAAACCATTCTACTACCCACCAGCTGACAAGAATTACCGAACATATCACAGGATCATTTGATAAAAAAACAGTACACTGCTGCTTTTTTTTCTAGACATCGACAAAGCATTTGATCGTGTATGGCACAAAGGCCTCATTCACAAGTTATATACCATCAAATTACCTAACTGTTATATCCAACTCATCGCACCTTACTTTCAAGAACGTGACTTCTTCGCACATCTCGCTGGAGCGAAGTCTAGCACTAAACCAATTAAAGTTGGGGTACCACAGGGCTGTATCTTAGGCACAACACTATTCAATGTAAGTTTATACGTACATGACTTCCCGCAGGCACGAAAGGCACATACTGCATGTTATGTTGACGACACCATGCTGTTCGAACGTCTTGGAGACCTGTGATAAAACATTTGTATACGTAACCGATTGAAGTAAAAATCCCGACGATAGTCAATTGTGTTTCAAAATGTGATAATTAAGAGGGTAAAAATCCGTTAAATGTGTTTTTGATTATTCCTCCATATCTATCGAACCAATCGAGATATCGAAGTGATCTTTGCTTTAGATTGATGCTTTTGTAAATATCCCAAGTACAATTAATGTTTATTTTCCGAATTCGGCTCCAAATAGGTAAAAAGGGTAAAATGTGTTTTCGATTCACAATCGATATACATCGATCCCATGGGTTTTCATATAGCGAAGTGATTTTTGTTTAAGATTGGTGCTTACTCAAATAGTTGAAAAGTAATTTCACAAATTTTCGAAATTCGCTACCTAAGGAGGCGAAAAGGGGTGAAAAGTGATGAAATGTGTTTTCAATTAATCGTCCGTATTTCTTGAGTCCAACGGGCTACTGTAGTGTTTTTCACGTCCACGTGACAGCAATAAAGGGTTCTTCAAAATTCACTCTTTTAGTAGGTGAAAAGATCTGTAATGTGTTTTAGATAAATCCTTGATATCTATCGAACCCGTCGAGATATTCAGTTACTTTTTGCTTCAGGATGATGGTTACAAAAACGAATTCATTACGGTTTTAAGATTTTTCGAAATTCGAACTCTGTGTACTGTGCAGGAGTCATATGTGTTTTTTAATGAATGAAAATAATAGATTTTGATTCGACAGAACGGGCTACCGTTTTTCACTTCAATTGGATACTTATACAAAGGTTTAATATGAGAATTAAAAATATTTAGAAATTCGGCACTCAAAATTGTGAAAAAGCATAAAATTAATTTTCTATCAGCCCATGATATCTATCTAACCAGTAGAGATATTGAGGTGTTGCTCGCGTCAGAGCTTACGTAAGTATTTAAAAAATTATATGTAAGTTTTTTTACTTTATAAGATAACTTTATTACAAAGAATAAAACTATGTTTGTAAACTTTTAAGGCATATGATCCGAAAAAAAAAAAAAAACAAGTATGACCAGCGAGAAATAAATTATACAGAAGTTTCACTCTACAGTATCCTACTGAGACGAGGAATTGTACAACTTCTATGATCCCAGTACATAAATATTTCATTTTTTAAATTAAATTTGTTTTTATGAATTAATTCGATGTTACGTGATGCAGTTGTTTGTTGCACCGGTCTACATTCCGGTAGGTTCTGAGCTCGAATTCCGTTCGAAGCTGAGTGCAAACGTTCAATTCTGACACACAAAAGCCGAAATGCAGATCTAATTAGTGCAATTTGAATGTAGTAGTTTAAAAGGGGTAAAATGGATTATGCAGATCACTGTTCCTTTTAATCATCCAAAAACGCATGTATAATGCTGTACTGGGTCAAGAACCCGTGCAGCTCAGACAAGTGATGCCTAACCCCAACAAAATTGGTGCCACAATCACTAAAAATGTAAACTCAGTGTACTCGATGGGAGACAAACCTGCGAAAGGCAGCAAGACTTCAGTGGAAATATCAGAAAATTCCCGATGCTCAGTCTTTGCAGTGAAGCGAACAAATAGGCAACTTAAAATTGATAAAGGTCCATTGACATTCAATAGAGAATATATTTGTGCCAGTCTGAAGAATGCTGTAGCAATTTTGGAAGATATGTGTCTTCCCCATGTAGTTTGCTGTCCATGTATACGCCTAGGTATTTGCAACATTTTTTGTATTCTATTTGTGATCCGAAAAGGTTTAGCTGTTGGATGTTAGCTGGTATTTTCCGACGGGTGAAAATGATAGCTTCAGATTTATTTACGTTTACTGCTGTGCACCATTTAGTGAACCAGGTCTGAAACAGTTTGCGTGCCTCTTGCACTTTCCTGATAGCTAAATATGCTCTGGTATAGCTGGCGAACAGCTTCAAAGATATAGAAGATTCATAAAAAAACACATTTTGCCCCTTTTTACTGTATGGAGGTCGAATTTCAAAAAATTCTAAAACTGCTTTTTGGGTATTTACGTAAGCAACATTTTGAAGCGACTACCAACTCTCTATACCAAAGGATTCGATAGATTTCGATCGTTAATTGTAAACACATTTAAGGTCTTTTCACCTCCTTAAATGTTGAATTTCGAAAAATCCTTAAATTCGCTAACATACATTTTTATGTTTGTCCTATTAAAGTAAAAATCACGATGATAGGCCGTCGGGTTCGAGCTCTATCGACGTTTCTTCGGAATTACATTTCGCTCCTTTTCACCTCCTTAGTGGTCGAATTTCGAAAAATCCCTTCTTAGTGCTCGCCTACGACCTGAGGGGAACCCACACAAACTTTTTGACGATTCTAGGTCCAGTGATTTGGGCTGCAGTTTGTAATGTCAGTCAGTCAGTGTTCTCTTTTATATATAGAGATAAACAATGTACAGTATGAGTATTATGGAGAAATCAACCAATATTTTACAAGAGGTAATAATAAAGTACAGTACATCTAAATTCACACTGAACGAGAATATATTAATGGAACCCATATTACATGGGAAAATAGCTGCTGAATGCTTTACCTATTTCGCTCATACATCTATAAAACTAACTCATTCAACATTTCCAAACGGCACCGTAAAGATTTAGTTATGGCGAAAGTTCCTTAATCTGTTAACGAATTTCTTACTAAAGAAGTTTAATATCCCAGCGGGGTTTTTTAATATAAAAAAATTCCCCTACTTCTGAGTTTCCTCTCCAAGAAACGGCGTGTATGATATTTAGATATGTATAATATAACTGAAAATATTAGTCTGTTTTTCCTAGTGTATACTAGCGTGTTGAAAAACATATTTTTATAACTTGCTATACATTTTTATCACAGGTGACTACGGTAGTTAATTAATCTAGGCAAATTTATAAGTTATAATTTTCATCCTGCTCCAGTGAAAATCAGATTTCCACCCTTGAGATATGGATGTCGTATTTAAATGGGGATATTACCTATAAAAAACAATTTAATATTTACATGATTCATCCGAAATATTTTCGCACCTAATGCAGCCATATAAAGTATTAATTTCGTGCGGATTTTAAAGTTATTGTGCTTTTAAAAACATTTTCAAATGTCACCGTAAACATTGAAAACACGTTCTTATTGGCTAACACGCATACGACGAAATTGGACAGTTGTTTTCGTTTGCCGCCCTTAGGCATTATAGTAGGGTTTGTAATCTTACAATGACTTTAAAAAAATGGGCAAATTTAATAGATCAGTATACTTAAAGGCTAACTCGTTAAATTTCATCATTGTCATTGCACGCACTATTACAGTTGATGATTTTTTTTTTTTTTAAGTCAATAACGAACATTTTACTGGTACTGAGTAAGTTGAGAAGAGTGACTACAACAAGGATATCTCTCGCACATTGCGACATTTTAGTGGTAGGTTTGAGTTTACGTCAGTTTAATACAAATGATAACTTACTGCGAATAAATTTTATTATGTCAAATTCGCTCAAGAGTGATACATTTTAATTTAAAGTCAACCGTATGAAGGTCACATTCGTCCTAAAATTGTAACATTTTGAAGCGTTTAAGCAAACCTGCTGGCTCTTACAGACTGGTGATCTAGCATTCTAATTGCGCGAGTCGGGAACATAATATAATATTTATTTATTAATTATTAATCAATTTTTCATCGCAATTATAACTACGTTTTTTCTGACGGTACGTAAAAACTGCTGTAACAGTGCTGCCATCTATTGATACATTTTGCAAAACCCCTCACACCTCTCGGAATACCAACCAATAACAGATGCCTTGAACTCGCATATAGGCAAAGACGTTTCTCCAACAGCAAAAACACAATAAATTGAACAATTGTAGATATTTGGTCGCAACTTTTTAACTTAAAAGAAATTATTTATTTCATGCACTTTAAATCTGAATTAGTGAATATTCAGTGATTCACGTCGATGGATGGAGCAGTTGCAACAATTTAAATCAGTGAGAAACCACTGTGAAATCGGTGACTATTCACTGATTCCGATAAAGAATGCCAACATTCCACAAGTTAATTAGTGAATGTGTACAGATTTCCCTGTAATTTTTCTCTGATTCAATAAGTGGAAACAGTTCTTTGGAAAAAAAACTGAAAAAAAAAAAACTGAAAAAAAAAAGGCTGGATATTCACTGATTCACTTGTGAGATGTTGGCACACTTAAAGGAAATCAGTGAATATTCACTAATTAAACAGTGACTATTCTCGCTGATTAAAAATTTTTAAACTGCTCTTTCAATCAGCGTGAATCAGTGAATATTTACTAGTTAGATTTAGAGTGTCTACCGTGTCATACTGTTCACAATGCACAGAAGTAACCAGGGCCGTCGACAGGATTTGCAGGCCACTATGCAAGTAAATCTTCTGGGCCCCATGCTACCCTTAATTAACAACTTTTTTTTGACTCAATGGTTAACTTTAAAAGTGATACTTTTCAGACTAAGTAAACATTACGTACTCCCAAAATGTTTGCTTGTCCTTTGTAAATTTTTTTTTAATAACATACTGTTAAAATTTATAGGTTTGTATATACTTTAATTTGTGTATGCATCAATTAGACTTTTCATTGTGTGTTTACATAAATATAAACATAATTAATTGAATACCGACCAACTCCGGGTCCCTATGCCTGTGCCCCCCTCCACCTTTACGGGGCCGCGGTGGTCGAGGGGTCAGACTTCTCGCCTCCCTCCAAGGCGATCCGTGTTCGACTCCCGGCGGGGTCGGACCTCGATGTTAAGCGCTGACCAAAATCTCTCACCCACCCCCTCCCCTCCTCAGCGACCATGGAAATAACCATTGCATTCATAAAGTATACTTTTGTCGCTAATAGCTGACTGTTTCAGGTTTCGTTTTTTTTATGTACAGTGCAGTCTGTCTCGTATTGTCACACGGCGCTGTAGTAAATATTGTATTTGGAGTACATTTAATTGTACGCTGCATGAAGGAGCTTCTGGGGACGTCACTTAGCTTCATCACCAGGTAATGTTCCTACTGGCAGTAGACCGAAAGTCATTTCTCCTACTGTCATTTCTCCTGTCATTTCTCCTACAGTCATTGCTCCTAAAGTCATTTTTCCCACAGTTATGAGAAACGACTTTCGGTCTTCTGATTGCTACACCTGTAGACTTGTTGCGCCAAGCATTCTGAAAGCTTTATTGGTGAATACTAGCTTTCTCGCTGTAAGTTTGCTGCAGAATTACACACTAACGTTATCATCACTGCAAGCTTACTGCCTTGTCATGTCCAGACGGCCGCAAGATTCCCGCAAGCTTATTATGCTGTCTGGTAAGACTTGCCTCAAGCTTATGCACTACATGGGCTTACATAGCCAAGTCATAATGAAGCAATGTATAAGGCTTGCTGTAAGCTTGCATGCTATATGGGCAGGTACAAAGTGCTTTAAGTGCCCTAAACGATCGTTGAAACAACAAAGAACGTATTAATTTCAACGTTATGATTATTAGAATGATGTTAATTCACTAACATAATATTAATTTTCCAGATGAACCAAAGGTTTGTTTTAAAGTTACACTATTTAAAAACATAAGAGCATATTGTGATGTTATTAATGTTAAATGATTTCGCATTAATACAGCTTCAGCAAGTGTGCTAATGTAGAGTGATAATTTTTTATTTTCATACTGTTGAAATTTGTGGCAATTGTTTAAAGTAATACTGGAAAACATCTGAAGTATCTAGTCACTTGACATGTTTGTATTTTTGTGTAGGACATACTTAGTTGTTGTTGATAATAGTATTGTGGGGAGTAAAAATGTTGATTTTTACCTGTCGATCTGAGGATGCATCATCTTCAGGAATCGAGGAGGCATCTTGGGTTCTGCAGTCGCCTTTGCTCTGAACATCCAGTGTATAACCGGCGTCTGTTGCTTGTCTGGAACTTGTCATCGCGTAGCATTCTTCCTGAGCCCCGAGGCTTAGCTCGGTAAACTCTTGCACTGCAGAGTTTCTGTTAACCTTGTATGTTTTCTGCTGTGTAATATCTGCCGCGTCGAAACATTCTTCTTCTGCACCAAGTTCCAGTTCGCCAAAGATGTTTCCCGAAAGTTTGTTGTCCACGAGATGTAGAGCTTTCAGGCTTGCCGATTTTTCTGTGCCATATCGGTCGTAAAACTTTTTGGAGTCTGCGTGTGATTCCTCGACGCATTTAGATGTAATCGTAGTTCTGTCATTTTTACCAGTTTGATCACTAGGCCAGACTTTGATTGTTCCTAGAAAAGTACAGTCTCATACAATTTCTTACAATTATCTAAGAGGTCGCGGTGGCCGAATGGAGCTCGGTTGAGCGACCAAATTAGATACGAAGGGTTCTGGGTTCGATTCCCAGATCTGGCTGGGTGTCAAATTTGTGTTTGTCCAATTTGTATCACAAAATTGTCTCTTTAAAATTGTCTCACGACATTTACTCGGGGTTGCATAAATAAGTCACATTATATGGGGGGGGGGGGGGGGGGGGAGTGTTCGGTGCAGTGGTGATGCGGCAGCTACCGCCTCGCCACTGCACCAAACATAAAAAAAAAAAAAGGGCCAGACCATTTGCCTCCCACCAAGACGAGCAGGGTTCGAGTCCCAGCGGGGTCGTTGCCCGGATTTTCTACTGTGGGAATCGTGCCGGACAATGCCGCTGATCGGCGGGTTTTCTCGGGGGTCTTCCGTTTCCCCCACCCGCACATTCCGATGATGCTCCCTACTCACCTCATGTCACCCCTCACCAGCGCTAAATACCTACATGTTAAGCTGATCGAAATCTCTCGCCTCACATTTATCTTAATTTTATTTTTAACACTTTTAAGTCTGTTTTTTTTTAAAGACAGTGTGTTTCGTATAGAGAAGACAGTACATGATCTGACATCAGTATGCGTGTATTGTAGAGATACTGAGATATAATGTTGTAAAGTCTAACTGCTATCTACCACTTGTAGTGTACTTTGTGCATACAGATTTTACATGTCTTAACTGGTGTCAGAGTAGTGTTTAAAATAGTTCCAGATGTATAGCATAACATACACGACTCACTGAAAAGAAAACTCTGACAAATACCATAAATAACTCTTACCAGAAATAATTAATATACTATTTAAATATGAAATTATCAAGCAGAAAAACGTAGAATAAAATTAAGGAATAAGAACGTTGACTATAAAAGGGAAAAATAACTCTGAACAGCTAAAAATTATAAATTATTATTTTCTTACTACTACATTTTTGCAACATTCCAAAATTAATCTATTATTCGAGTTGAAATGAAAGTGAGAATCCCAATAGTTAGATAATTTTTAAGAAAAAGATTAGTATGTAATCGGTATTACAATCGTTGAAATTAATTCAAAATCAATTTAAAAACTGGAACTAAAACTCTTAAAATAATAAGTTTAATTATAAATTCTTCCAACGAAACAATTCCATGTGCTCTCGAATAAACGCTACCTCTTTAACGAGCGGTAAAGCAGTCTTTTGAAATATTCAGGATCATTGGTAGAAAACCGACAGAATCCAACCGAAATGTCCAAATATCAATATAAAAGTTAGCTAATACGAGAAACTTGTAAAATTAGAGTGGTAAAATGTCTCTAAAGTGTTTATTACACTCGCAAAACCAGTACTAGTAATATAGTTGATGTTACTTCGCCTAATAACAAGTATACATTACGCTAATGGTGTCTTTAACATCGTCTCTATACGATTGTTCATTAAATAAATTATATTAATTAGTACAGGACATGGGCACCATTACACTGCAAACGCACTATTCTTCTGGGACAAATTACTATCTGCAACTTTGAATTGGGCTATTCCGACGGGCAAAAAAAAAAATGCCGCATTTTCCACAAGCGACTTCTTTATATCAGGAGCTCGGGCTACATCAAAAACTTTTACGCGTTTTTTACAAAACTGCATTCTGGGTCCGAGATTATCCAAATAAAACACGGAATAAAAACTATTCTACCGTAAAGACTTAGAATAGCAATCGAAACATAGATTAAATTATTACTAGAGGAAAAACTAAGAATATCAAATGTATGCGCATTTTAAATTAACTTGGTTACAATAACTGAACTCAGTGCTTCTCATTAAGAGTGCATTTGATAAGGGAATGGAAAGGTATGTGCAACTAGTGTTCTAATTGTAAAGTTACCCTAGTATGTAAGTTATAATTTGTAATGCAAGCTAATGTCGTGTATTTCAAATTATTGAATCTTGCTATATGAATATATTTAATCTAGAACTGTAGATTTTTTTTAAATCAACTAAAACTTATTTATCTCAGAAATCTTCACACGTAACGAAATTAAAACAATGTCCTATTAAACCTTAAAAGCTTTGAAATAGTAATTTGATAATCTACAAGAAAATCAAATAACAAATTGTATACTAATATGTAAACTTAAATTTGTGTGACAATTTTGTAACAAGATTTGTTGTGTTTTCGTGAAAAATTGAGGAAATTTGTCTATTATTAGTTTGTATGTAAACTTAAGAGTAATTATTGTGTTTTTGCTATATGCTCATGTATACCAGGTCCAGTGGAAGAGAAGGCAGAGATTGCCTTAACAGCGCCCAAGGTAAATAAAGACTAAATAAATAAATAAATAAATAAGATGTTGAGACAATGACTGCAATATGTACTTAATCGAGGATAAAATCTGAACTACTTACCGTAATTCGGTGAGACTCTTTTGTCGAGTAGATACTTTATTTGTGGACGTCTGTTTATACAAAATTAAACAAATGAATGTTTTCTTTTCAAGGAAAAATTTTAAAACGTTTTTTTTTTTTTTAGTAAAAACAAGGGCATGAAACCACGAACTCTATAAAAATTAACAACTTTTATTTTATAATTACAACTGCAATAATATCCAGATCTCTAAAAGCAAAAAAATTTAAAAAATATTCGCATTTTAATTGAAAATAATTTTAACGTCTGCAAACCTCTGCACCAGAGGTTATCGGATAGTAAAATTATTTTCAATTTATTGCGTTTGTCTTTTTAAAATTTGATTATTATAGATCTCAAGATATAGTAATAATAATTATTATAACTGTAAAAATAAAACTTTTCCATTTTTGCAGATTTATTTTTGTTTCCAGCCAAAAATTTTTTAAAAGCGTTTTTTATATTTATTTATTTAAGATTTTATCATCAATTAAGTATTCGAGTCATTTGCCATTCACTCGATTTCTTAACTTTCCGTGCTCCTTAACTAGCCTTTAAGATGTGTACGTAATTTCGAAGTGCATTTAAAGTTAAGAAAATGAGTTTAAAACAGAAAACATCAAAGTAACATGCAAAAGAAAGAAAAAAAAACAGTATTACAATATGAATATTAATTATTACAATAAAATCTTGCTGTAACAAAATGTTATAGTACGTTTACCTGTATGTAAGTCTATAAGCATGTATATTACCCAGCAATAATGTTTGAACCCGTAGACCGGACTATGTCCAAATCTACAGGACCTACACAGACCTACAACTGACTTGTGCATAATTTGAACATGTGTAGTGCCATTTAAAATTTTTCGCGTTGTCTTATCTCAGGGAACCATACAATTGCTTCAAACAAAATTTTATAGTTTGACAGTGCCATAAGATAAGCACTGAACGGGACTGTGATACAGTCCCCTTAATCCCATACAGGCTAATAAAGTCAGGAATGATAATAAATGCTTATGAAACAAACGCAGAACTACATGGAACTATTGTTCATTTAATTATTTATTATTATTATAAGTATGCTTCCTTTTTAAACCCCCGACGCAAAAAGAGGGATGCTATAAGTTTAACGTGTGTATCTATGTGTCTGTCTGAGGCATCGTAGCTCTTAAACGGATAAACCGATTTTGATTTAGTTTCTTTTTGTTTGAAAAGTGACTTGGTCAAGGGTGTTCTTAGCTATGATTAAAGAAAATTTGTTCAGTCGTTTGAAGATCATCAGCTGTTTTCTAGTTGTTGAAGGGCTGTGAGCAACTTCTACTGGTCTGATAGATTCCAAATTTAGTATCCTGTGACTTCAATGAAATTACAATAACATGGCCACCCCTTGACCTGATGCTGCAGCATCTTCTGGAATCTGCAGGATACCCAACTCTTCACCAACTTACTGTCGGTTTTTTTTAAATTTAAGTTTTACTTGTTTACATATTTGTCTTGGTTTAACGCTTATTACAATGAATACTAAATAGTATTTACCATGTCCTACTGCCAGCTTAAACGAAACGTAGTTAAATTAATAAATGAAAGCAACCCCCACTGACAGTGTACCAAGATGCTGTGGGAAGAGTGGAAGAGTGCAGGAAGGGGGAGGGGGTTGCGGATACGGCCCGAGTCTTTTATACACGTTGACGTCACTTCCACCTGCGTTGCTTAGCAACATACGACTCTGGCGATATAAAATAATATTTACTTTATGCTATCTAGTCGGGTGTGAAATATATACATTTTAAATTATGTGATATAGCCTGGGAATAGTATTTACTTAAAACATAAAAATTAGGCTATATATTTTTAGCATATCAATGAAATTTCGGCGACTTAAGGGTGTTAAAGTGCGATAAAATCCTAATTTTATATTTTGATGAAATATTGTTAGTTTTGTAGACGATATTTTGTGAGTACATTTTACTCTCACGAAACAATTTTAGCTCTCATAGTTTTCTCATAACGGGGCTTCAAAGTCAAAATTTGCTTGTTACACTGCCATGCAGACAATGAAAACCAACTGACCTAATTAAACAAAATAATTCACTGTGAATTTACATCCCATGAGCTATGCAATAAAACATAAAAAAATTCACAACGTAATATTTTGAATTTAAAAAAAAACACAGAAGTACAGAAAAAAATGTTGCAAATTCAGCAATTTTTTTTAAAATTAAAAAACAGTTTCCGGGATTTTTCAAGATTTTTATTACGTAGCCCAAAGTATGTTACTTCACTGTGAATTATTTCACGTACGTAAGTCAATTGGTTTTTACTATTTGCGTGGCAGTAGTACAAGTAAATTTTGACTTTTGACACAGTTATGAGAAAACTACGCCAGATAAAATAGTTTCGTTAGAGGAAACTGCACTCAAGTATGGTCTACAAAACTAACAATATTTCATATAAATATAAAATTATGACTTTAACGCACTTGAATGCCGTTATGGCAGGCAAGAATATTGTTTCGTTTTCCAAAAACGAAGCCAAAGTTTCGTGAGTTTGTGTGTGTCGGTGCTGTGGTCGGACGTACAAATTACGTTCTTTGATCATTTTAATGTAACACGGTTTGTAACTAGATTCAGGGCCGTTCTAAAGGTTCCCAGAACACGTAATATAAGAAGAAATGGTTCCAAGGTCGTTAGCACTCCAAATTGCGTAGTTGATTATGAATTTGTCTTCTTGTTCGTGCTCATGCGTTGTATTACAGAGAATTACAGTTGATTTTCTTATTGTTGACCTCTTTATGTGTTTCGTGATATTAGATGAACATTTAACGTGTTTATTTAATTAAATATGGAGTAAAATTTCCTACGAATTTTTAATGTTTAGCTAATGTGTTCCTCAAACCCGGAAAGATTTCTTGGCCGAATATATTTATCACCTTACGCCTACATGGAAAATATGTTGGTAAACAAAATTGTTGCACGTGGCAAATTACATCTTATGGCATAAGGTGTATACTTAAATCCGCAACATTTTTATTTTAGTGATAAAATGAGTACAGTAACATAACCATAAAGTTATGTTAGGCCTAGACCTTTTCACCTACGAGAAGTGGTTATATCTGTTTTGTTTGGGGATGATTGAATAAGTTACGGCTACAACAAATATGTATTTTATACCTTATATTTTGCTTATCTCTTATTAGTTTACCAAAAGGTAGTAAAAATCTCTTCTTTTTGTAGGGTCTACAGTCCTTAACCCCACATATAGGTGCAGACTATGTCTCCACTTTGCGATATACTATCACTTTCTGCAGGAATTACAACTTATAAAAAGAATAAACATTAAATTTTTCCGTTCAATATTTTAGTATTTATGAGCTTAGCTCTTTTTGGGTTTAATGGCATGTTAATGCTGAAAACAAATAACACAGGCCTAAGGTAAAATTATATTATAATAGGGCCTATTAAATTTGGTATCTGAAACATAACTAAGTTCCGCCACTCTCGTCAAAAATAAAATCGCAGCTGCCCAGTGGGTTGTTAGGAATACTCAAAATAAATAAATACCTACCAAGTAGACATAACTAGTCACAACGTGTTAATAAAAACTTAAGTAGACCTATCTTGTAGGATGTTCACATTTAAGACAATTTACCCCTGAAATATAAATTTATTGGTAAAGAAAACCATCCCAATTTAGCCTCATTGCTAGTGTCAGTAAATGAGCTCTTATTGTGACTGTATAAGCAATTTAATGATACTATATTTCAGTTATATGCAACGTCTGAACATATTCGAACCAGCTGCGACAGGTGTTGTCTGTAAAGGTTAATTTAGCATTTGTGACTTGCGAGTTAGGGCTGCAATATTTATTTGATAGCTATTCTAACTGTAATGTAATTATATTTTCAATAATGCTTTATCATGGCCGATGTACCTTGTAGGTGACAAAAATTATCTCTACATGATAGCTAATTATTACTCCTATGAAAATGGTGAGGTGAGAGGATCTTACGACCCTCCAACAACGGGGTCTTAAGAACCGATGAGGTTGAAACGAGGTGAAGGAACAACACTACATCCATGCCCGAGCTGGGATTCGAACCCAGGAACTCTCGCACCGCAAACAGGCACCTAACTACGCTATGGCCTTTGACAATAGTACATTTGATAAGTGTGTAAGTTCAAACTCGACGTAATATTATGAGCTGTTCGGCAAATTATAACCATTAAACATACGAGCATTTTAGTTCTTATATAAACAACATTAGTTTGTAAATCGTGGACACATTTACCATAGTGCAGTCTAACAAACCCGACATTTTCCAGTGTATTTTTCCACATCAACTTCATAATTTATCGCCAGTATGGCGGTATACAAGGGAAAAAGTTGCAGACGACGGTAGTTCACCCCCCCCCCCTTCTCCAAGCTTCAAGGCACTTTATATTCACTTAGTGTTAGTATTTAGATTCTAAGGTATTTAAATCTAATCCTATTACTTAAATACCACTACATTAATTACCGTTGTGTGATGCCGGTTAATTTTATACCCGGCACGAAGTATCTTCAATTACAATTATCCTTTCTTTCCTTGTATATGTCTATGGTTGCCAACTCTTCCGTTTTGTACGAGCTTTCTCGTATCCTGGGGCTAAAGGACTGTCCTGTTTGGACATTAGACGGGACGCCATATTTACCGTTTTTCAATATTTTTATAAATTAAAAATTAATTAGCAGTACAAAATCACGCTGAAATGTGAATTCAGATGTCAGGAATATTTTGTGAAAATTCAGAATGATGAACATCTGCAATACTTGAAGAGAGTGAGAAAAAAAAGGGGGGGGGGACAAATGTGAATTTTATGCATGCGAATATTATTTGTGTGTTTAAAAATAGTTGGAAAATTATGTGAGATACTGAATTTTCCACCTTTCAGTGGGCATTAAAATATATTGTTTTTTTAATCAGTAGTATAATCCTTGATAATTCTTCTGGAAGTCAAATGTGTGTCGAGTTGCCGGAAATATCCCTTAGTAATTTTGAATAAAAGTTGGCAACTCTGATTGAGTGTGTGGTACATTTTCAATTTAGCATGTTGCAACTGTGAGCGTATGTTTGAAGGCACATACATCATTTTGTAAGATACATGAAAAAGTAAAGATTTTTTGTCATATTTGAAACGCTATTTGATCTATTGTAAATAAATCTCACGTTTAACAGCGCATTATTCAAACTTTGACTAAGCATAGTTTGTTGTAGATCCATCATTTAAAAAAACAGCACGGCATGAACAAATTAATATCATAAGTCATACGATAACTAACCAATATTTACATTTTTACAATTTAACCATCTATAGACCCTTACTTTGATTTTGGTATAGTTTAACTTTGTAGGTCTGTTATATTAAAGGCAGGACGGTATGATAAAATAAATACTATGTCATATTTCGAGAACTAATAAACTGGTTTTAACCACATTTCATGTATTGGCAGTAGTACAACCAGGGGTGGACTTATAGTTTTGTCGCTGAGGGACTACGCAAAAATTGCCGCCTCCTTCCTTCTCCCTATAAAACCGGCCACTATCCAATCCAGTTAAGACTGAGACACCTGAAATTCCAGTCACCACCACCTCCTGGTTGTAGGAAGTCAGTTAAAATTGAATTTTGGTTATAATTGTTTGTTTTATGTGATTAAATTGCAACATTTTGTTTTCGTTTATGTGTAATTTAGTTTTGCATACTGGCGAGAGGCGCAGCATTAGCAGAAGAATATTAAACTGTGTCACGGCCAACTTACCTTTAACACAGTAGGGGAAGTAAAGTTGGAAAACAGGAGGTGAAAGATAGCCAGAAGCCTTGAGTCGACGAGGGGGACACAGCTCAGAGGTTGAAAATTGAGTCACTGAGTGGCGGGGCTACGCCAACCCCGCTGCTTACTTATCAAAAATTGATAAAATTTTGTAAAAAATGTATAAATTTGGAAAAAGACACAATACATTAATACGGAGGAAAGTCCGGGTTTTTATGGTCGTCCCCCACGAGGGACCCGATTGGTTGGAAGTTAAAAAAAAAAAAAAGGGGGGGGGGGGCCGTTCCTAGGAGAGTTTGCCTCGTAGGCGCGAAGAAGAAAGTTAAAGAGGGACTCTTGCTGCAATCTCCGCGAAGTGTGGACGCGTCGCGCGGAGCCACCTCGGAAATTCGCGGGAGGCCGCGGATAAAAGAGCCCCCTTGCCGAGGTTTCCACGAAGTGTGGTAGAGCCGCGGAATAGCGCGCATACTCGCGAGGTCTCGCGGAATTAATTCTATTGTGTCCGCCACAATGTGGTAGAGCCAGGATCACCGCAATCAGATATACGAGGTAGTGCGCACGCGGGGTTTTGGAATGATAGCACTACAGCATATCATCTCTCGTGGGACTGACGAAACAAGTTCGGAGTTTAAGTATCGAAGGACATAACTGCCAGTGTTTTCAGTCAGTAGTAATAGAACCTCGCAACAATTAGAGAAAGAGAGTATAACAAACCTTTTTGAATAAACAAATGGCAACTTCAGATTTGCAAGTTCTCTGGCACTGAAAAATTAGCAGTTTCATGAAAATCAAACCAATGTCACGTTAGTCTGCTCTTTCACATGTGGTCATATAAATAGGTTAAGACAGCAACGTTGGTTAATGTCTCGAAACGTTATTATTAGTACGGTAAATCTTTATTTATTAAAGACTGGAATGTACACTTTTTCCCCGATGTAAAGGAAAAAAATCGTAGATCACGAAACAGCATATATTAATATCAATTAAAGTATAACTCCTTACAAGTCTGGTTTTTCTGAATTAATACATCAAAATAAATAAGTGATATATTCGAAATTACCAAATCGAACGTTGTTTTGTCATCTGATTATTTTTAACACATCGGTGCTTTATGTCAACATTATTTCCAACCAGAAAAATACTTATGGAGGTTGGCACATGGAGAACTTACAAGTCAGTATCTCAGGTACATAGGAGCAAGTCATGCACAAGTCTGGTACTATCATCTGTGTTCACCAGCCTCCATTAGTTTCAATAATCATGTTAGTTACCAGATCTTCCAGTTCCGCTATATTTCAGACAAAAAGGATACGGTTATATTCGTTTCCGGTGTGTATGTATATGAGTGTGTGCTGACATCAGCTAATACACTTTTTTCCTGCAACTCGGCAACGTTCGCTCGCAGTCAGTGGCGGATTCATGTCAAGGCTTGGGGGAGGAGAAGGGGGGAGGGGCGTTCCTAAAAAGTAGCTATGGCCACACCCCCGAGTCAAAGAAGGGAAAATTTAGCTTTTAAGGTGCAAAATTGGACTATTTAAAGCATTTCCCAAACAAAAAAAAGTGAATATATCATTTTAAAAATTTGCAATATTTTGCAGATAATCTATACATAAAAGGTAAAAAATGGGGTGGGCTGCCCCTCCCCCAGCTGGATACATGCCTGCTCGCAGTGGCATACGTCCCTAAAATCGGCTCGGTTTGCAATACTTAAAATACAAGTTTCTTTCTAGCCCAAAATTAACATAATTGACTATCTGCCGTCCTCATAACCTCATCTCACTTCATCCACATTCCATTCGTAACCACATTTCTTTCTGCCAAACTCATGCCTCATTATTTTACCAAGTCTCAACTGCCTAAATCAGTCTAAATTACACATTCCACCCTTTTAGTATGATAATGCACTAAAATGAATGTGCCGGTTTAGGTTTACAAACCTTACCAACCACACGAAAACGGACGAAATCCGTTAGTGTGAACTAATAATGACAGTTTTTTTGCATTGTTTAAAACTTCGTGCTAACATTAACATTAAGTAGCTGGTATATGTACCTTGAACATTTGCTATTCCTCGAGGAGATTGTTCCGCTAGAGTATCAGCATGACCTTTGTTCTCAAGACCTGTAGCGATGGCACTACTGTCTCTGCAGAAGCTGGTGTGAGGAACTCTCATGAGCTCAGCGACAGAGTTGTTACTGTTGGCAGTGCTGTTAACTCTCTTCTTTGACCGACATATCATCACAATCCTCCCCTCTGGTCGCCATCGACACAGCTGGCGCCTTGCCTTCATACACATTCACAACAAAAACTGCTATCAGTATATGCTCGTGATGTGACTTTGCAGTTAATCTAATATACAGACTGAGGTGAAATTTGTCCGCCAAACTTCTAAATCAAGTGGAATATATATATATATATATATATATATATATATATATATATATATATATATATATATATATATATAATTATACATTCACTGAATATTAAAGGGACTGTTGTAGGTACTTGAAAATTTAGAATCGAATTGGCGTATTTTTCAATATGTCTGAAACTCTATAGTTCCATGAAACGTTTCTATCATCAGGATTTATTGAAGTTTGGCGCTAGTTTATGAATAAGTATGACTTATTGTTAATTGAACGTTGAAAACGTACACAAAATTATGGCTACATCATTACAGTGGCTAGTGCATAGATAATACTTATGTGCGTTCCGGTATGCATGCATATTGTACAAATTATGGCGGAGAACAATTATGAAACGTTATGTAAACAACGTGCATCACACATTTATTAGGCCACAGTGTGTAAGCTGCCTGTCCGTTTGTGGCAACAGAATGTATGTGATTCCACACAGGATGCATAGTTATTGATGTTGCCTACATGACTGGGACACTATTGCTGCTGCTACTGTGTACTGTACGGACTATCAAATGTTTAAACACAAAGTTTAGCAATGCAGAGAGACGCCATTGGTACTCATCACATTGTATAAGTAGCAGGTAACAGATGTCCACTAAGCTCACATAAGTTTAATTGAAAACGCACGATAACACAGCCACGATATTCAGCATAGAGTTTACATCGTCGCACCAATGATTGTCGTACCCTCCATAACTAGAATGGTTCCAGCAGTTAATGCAACGAAGCGCTATGAGATCTTCTTCAGAATCAATTGACGTCTCGTACACCAGGCTATGCACAAACCCACTAAATTAAACAGTCCATTGTGTTCAGATCATGAGATCGCGAAGGTTAAACAACAGGACTATCTCGACCTATCTATCGTCCAGGGAATGCCTGATCTAGGTAGAGAACCACTCGCCGTCGTTCTAGAATAACATAGCCACTTAGGCCAATTGTTTGTAACAGCATATCTTGGAGTAATGTCGGTAGTGTTTCCTGCAGGAAAACAATTGTATATACGACCGGTAAGACAATCTGGTAATAGGTAGGGACCAACTAACATGATATGTATAATGTCTGACGAAATGTTGACACTGAAACGCTCTTTATGACTGTAGACGAATGTAGCGTAAGGATCCAGTAAACTTCACCCGTCGAGGATAATCTGCAGGATCCTAAACATGCACATATTGTATATTGACTGATGTATTGATTGTTTATGAAACGCTCGTTAACCCATGCGGCTGCTTCTATTAGCTACCGGTACCGTTGTTACTGCACGGGTACTCGTACTCAAGTTCGTCTCAGTTTGCCTCAACATGTTTTCTTCAAATCATACAATAAATTCTCGAAGTCCGTCTGCTCCATGCATTTGGTCCGCAAGACTTACTCATTCTCTCAAATATTGCTCCACATTTACACATGCGGTGTGACGTGGATTTTGTTCGGACACTGATCCCCGCACATTGTTTGTGCGTCTCTCTGCTGTTTCACAGGCCAGTAGCAAGTCTGTAAGTCCCGGCAATTCAAAGCGTTGCATTATATCGACACCGACAACAATGGTAAGTTATTGAGCGCGCAACCCATTCCTTTTATACCATTTGTTTAGACACGTTTTGGACCACAATGTCAGTGCCGTGACAACTACCTTGACAGACTTGCAGTGGGGACACGCACAATTGCATAAAGCAGTCTAAAGTTAGAGGCAGAATCATAAGTGTTTCCTGTTCGCGCAAAATAATACTACATATTTTTTACTCATGCCAAGTTGTTATTTTTACAACAGTGTGTCACTGTTTGACATATGCTTAAACATTCCGAATAATATTGTTCTGCCTGTCATAAGGACTATGTTGAATGTCGACAATGACAAGGTTTCAGTCCGCACTAGGGATGTAGTGTTCAAACTTAAGTAACAGATTGTTACTGCTTAGTTTTTTTGTGTTCAGAGAGCATTAACATAGGTATACGAGAATAACGCCACTTTGTCCGTGCCAATGCATGGTTTGTGTGTATTTAAAGATTACAGCTTAAAATCAAGGTTTGTACACTTGCTCATTATACCGAGATAAGCTTAATTTATTGTATGTATTACAATCATTCGCTAACATCTCGGTTATACACACATGGACATAGCATTGCCTACATACAAAGCACTGTATCATTGTACCTGAAAATTTGTGTGTGTGGTAAAATGTTGTCCGTAATAGGTGGAATGCATCTCTTGTTACTTTTCGTGTAGCGGAAGGTATTAATGGTACGGTTGCATTTGTTTAATTCTGAAGTTCCCGATAAAATGAAACTATGTTCGGAAAATTGTACGTTTATTTCACTTAGTTTCAGACTACTCAGAACATATTGCAATCGTACGCAGTGTCACAGATCGACTAACTTCAGCCAAACATTTTTCTGCAACAAGATGGTGGTCCACCTTATTGGAGTCAGTAAGCACACACTTACCTAGACAGCACATTTCAGGAAGGTGAATTGGCAGAGACAGTTCAGTTACTTAGCCTCAACGTTCACTCGACATAACCCCACAAAATTGTTTCTTGTGGGGTCATGTCAAAAGCAATGCGTACCCAAAACCATTTGTTAAATTTTATGATCTGAAGATTTACTTCAGAAAGGCAATATCAGACATACCTCACAGAACATGGCCATAGCTAACCTATCGCTTGTACATGCTCCGTGCCTCCAAGAGAGCACAACATCTCGGTCTAATGATATCAGCAAAATACTTTTAAAGTTTTACTTCATTGTACGAAAAAAAACGTGCGTCTACTTCGATTAATTTTTCAGTCATAATTTTTCAAGACTCCTAGCAGACTTTAGAAGAAAAAAAACACGACAAAGAGGCTCCACTGCAGCACCCAGATCATTCCTCCCAGCTTACCGATGACCCGACCTGAACAAGAAGATTCCATATGTTAGATAAGCTATGATCATGGTCCAGCCGCGTGTTTTTCTAGTACGTCGGCACAGTATCGGTTGGTGCGTGCTTCTCAGCGGCCAGTCGTATCCTCTGTGGGCGGTGAGATGGTGAGAAGGACGTTGCGCGGGGCTTCACATGCGCAGTCGAGCATTGTCTCGGTAACACTGTTCCCTCCTTAAGAGTGCGTGGTAGATAAACCAACGCTGAAAACCTCAATTGATTTCTACGATTTTTTTTAAAGCCAATGACAATCCTAGATAGTGGTATTTGCCAACTTGATGAGTAAATATTTATCCAGAATTACTAATTCATTACGAGGTGATCTATTGCGCCGCAGTTAAATACGTCAGAGATTATGCCTCAGAAGTTCGTAACACTGGAAACTATTTTGTTTGAAACGTTGGCTAAAACTATTGTCTAGGATTGCTATTGTTTAATTTTCGCAAATTGGCTTTAAGAAACCTACAGTTATAGAACAATGCTTTTAGCGTTGAGTTATGTACCACGCCCTCTTAAACAGGTTTTACAATTGTGCGACACTGCGACAGCGACAGTGCGGTAAAAGTGCTAGCCAATCAGAGGAGAGCAAGACGATGGCAGCACTGCGAAGAGCTGCGATTGGACAGGTTCTACCGCAGCTGCGAAATTCGCATGCGAACAGAAATGACAAAAAAATTAAAATAATGAAACACCATCACGTTTGTAAATAAACAACAAAAGAGACGCGAAGGTGAGTAATTAATAATATAGTATATTATTTTACCAGTCAAATAAATTTAACACACGACCTAAACACATGTAACCAACATAACTTGGTGTGTGAGTGTGTGCATAAGAGCTGTTAATTGAAGATGTTCGGAAGCGGGGATCTCTTTATAGCAACTTGGTGAGAGGAAAACACATTTAACCGAACTAAACAAACCATATAGGTGCGCATGTTCAAATCGGCAATCGCGATTCATTTGTTCATTTACCTTAGTATATCTGACGAAAGATAGCACTAAAAGCATCTAAACGCATCGTCTGTCGCATTATTGTACAATCCAAAGATGTTAGAAGGGTCCAGTTGGAGCATGTCGCCGGGAATTGTAACCAAACAAACGCTTGACGTCTTGGTACCAATATGGCCGACTAATTAAAAAATTGAGGAAATTTTAGTTAGGAGATGTGTAAACAGGGCTAAAATATAGAGTTTTCAACCTAAAACATCAATTAAAGAGCATAATACATTAATTTACCATAAAAAATACCAGTCTGATGTGAACTTTTGAGGTTAAATCAGTATGGCGGCTGGCAAATTTGGTATGTACCTCTCCCCCTCTTGGCTTCACTCCCCTCGCCTACATTCAGACCTTATGTTACCCCCACGGTCGTAGAAGAACAGATCTGGACACTCGCCTATCTACCAATGTACTTTGCTTGACCCCCTTGTTGTTTGGCTGTAGTTCGTCAAGTTACCGAGAATGTCGTGCTTTTTGGCGCTGTTTTCCGGGCTGTCGGACTCAAACTCCGTCCACTTTTTTACATTGTTAAATTTATAAAGTTAAAAAAAAGATTGCTGGAGCCTTTTCTTAAATTTGTGAGCGAAGAAAGTATTTCATAAATTGATAAAAAATACGTTTTGATAAATTGTTTATCTTAGCGGAAAGGAAGTGGGCGGAGTTTAGTCCGACCGCATTATCATCAGCGCCAATAAAACACAATATTCTCGGTAATTTGGTGAACTACAGCCAAACAACAAGGGGGTCAAATATCCAGGCGAGTGTCCAGACCTGTTCTTCTACGACCGTGGTTACCCCTTTGGTACAATTGATTGATAACAAGTAGTATGCGAAGTTCGCAAGCCTTCGCATCGTCGATCGTCACTGTCGCAATGTCGCACAATTGTAAAATCGGCATTAAGAGTGAGTATAGTCACCATCTTGAATTTTTGCATTTTGTGTCATAACTTTTCTTCTTGAACTTAAACCTAACTACGGAATAGAATAGGCCTACATATTGATAGAATGTTAGACACCGTAAATATCTTTTTGTCGTTACTGTTGTTACAAATCGAATTGCTGTTAAAAAATTGTTATTGCTTTCTAAAAACTTTTGTAATTGTACAAACCGAACCGAAAAGTTAATGATTCTAACTTGCTTACCAGAACTTTGGAGAGTGAGAAAACTACATGGTTCGGCATAAAAAAAAACTTTTGAAAGAAAAGGGTATTTTAGAAAGTCTGAATTCAAAACCAATAAAAAGCTTGTCAGCAGAAACTGCTGAAACTGTTCGTTCATTCTATGAACATGGTGAAGTAAGCAGAGCTATGCCTGGTGTAAAAGACTGTTTAACGATTACAGAACCAGATGGAAGTAAATCAAAAGTTTCTAAAAGCCTCATCTTATGTAACCTCAAGGAAGCGCACAAACATTTCGAATACAAGTTTCTTGGCATGAAAATAGGTTTCTCGAAATTTACAGATATGAGACCCAAGCATTGTGTTCTACCCGGTCAAAGTGGCACATACTCTTAATGTGTGTGCACAACACATCAGAACGTAAAACCCATGATGGAGAATACTAAACTTAGTTCTCTAACAGGTGGTAAACTTAAAGATTGTAAACAGCGTACAGCAAAAGTAACATGGGTAACTGTACAAACTTCCCAGGTGAAACAGAAATACGAAACATTTTAGAAGAGTCTTTTGCTGAAAATGCAATTGAAAAGATACAGTTCCGACAATGGGTTTCCGTAGACCGCTGTAATCTCGAGACCTTGGAGAAAACTTCTGAAGAATTAATCAATTTATTTTGCACAAGGCTGTCCTCTTTAATTCGACATGATTTTATTGCTAAACAACATGGATCATTTCTGAACTACACAAAAGAAAATCTTAGACTTATAATTTGTGGTGAACTGTGATTTTTCCGAAAACTAGTACAAGACGAATCACAGAGCTACCATTGGACGAATGAACAGGTCACAATCCACACTTTGTAATATATTTCAAAGGGGAAACCAAAACTGAGTATATTAGTTATGTAGTGATTTCTGACTGCTTAGAGAACAACACTGTTGCAGTTTACACCTTTCAAGGGAAAGTTATCAATTTTTTAACAGAAAAAGTAAAAAAAAAAAATATCCCAAAAAATGTTTTTTGTTTTCTGATGGGTCTGTTGCCTAGAACAAAAAAAAACTTCTCAACTTTGTGCTTTCATGAGGAAGACTTCAAAACTGAAGTAGAGTGGCACTTTTCGGCTACAGCACATGGAAAAGACCCTAGTGATGGCGTAGTTGGATCTGTTAAGAGACTGGCAGCCCGTGCTAGTTTACAGAGACCATAGGAAAATCAAATTTCTACTGCATTAAAAATGTTTCAGTGGGCAGTGGAAAACATTACATATGTAAACTTTGAGTTCTCAACACAAGAAGACTATATCGAGTCAGAAGTGTTTTTGAAAGACCGCTTTGATCAAGCAATAACTATTCAAGGAACGCAGCAGTGCCATGCATACATTCTCAAAAGTATATAAAAATTCATGTGAAAAACATTTTAGAGCCTTCGGAGTCTTACAAAAAATAAGTATCCAAATCCCCTGATAAGTTACAATTAGAACACATAACAGTATATGTTACTGTCGTTTACGAAGGAATATTATGGCTCATATGTTTAGCAGAAAAATGAAGAACTTGGCGAATTAAAAATAAAATTTCTTCACCCAGCTGGGCCTTCATCATCATTTACATATCCAAGGAAGCCGGAAGTTCTGTGGGTGTCAGTAATGGATGTCTCAAAAACAGTAAATCCTGTGATGCCTACAGAATGAAGGTATGTTTGCTTGCAAAGGATATTTCTCAAATGAATTAAACTTTTATAAGCTTACATACACAAATCTAATATTTATTTACATACTAGCAGTCCCCCGCGGCTTTGCTCGCGAGTATTATTCGTAACTGATAATATTTACTTTAATTGAAAAACCTCTTTGTACACAAGATTGGTACTTCAGTCATCAAGTGTTAGAATGTCCAAGCGGCTAGTTGAACTAATTCTGCACAAGGATAAGTAGCTATAGCTGTCCACGCGAAAAGCAGTCTTAAGTTTGTCCCTGCCACTAACAGCGACTTTGCCTGGGCCTTATTTATAAAACTGCCAATTTGACGTTCTATGGTAGTTACAGACATCTAAGGTAAGAGGTTAATCGAATGAGAAACATCTGTTTACCCTGTGCACAACCATTGGTGACGTTGCCCTCAATTATATATTGTCAAAATATTCACTTTAACTTTATTGACATTACAAAGTTTCAGAGAGTTAAGGTTTCGCGGAAACGTATTTGGTGCCCCAAACCTGAGATTAGTGAGATGATATATCGTCGGTTTACTGCCAAAAGTGACAATGTCAAAATTAGATAAAATTATAGAAATGCTAGGAATATGTATATGTTGTTCACGAACAATTGCCCAAGTTTAAAGTCTATTCGTCGTTTCGTACTGTTGTGTCACAGTCTAGTAACATACCACATTTTTGTTAATGTCTACAATTTATTACTGTTTTTAAACGAAATAGCATTTATGACTTAATTACTTTTGGCAGTATACCGACGATATGTCAGCTGATATTGTAGAGGAACCTAAGTGGAAAGGGAACTGCAATTTTACCCCTTTTAAAGACTACATGTAAATTGCACTAATTCGATCTGCCTTGTAGTTTTTGTGTGTCAGAATTGAACGTTTGCACGCAGCTTTTAACGGAATTCGAGCCCAGAACCTCCCGGAATTTAGACCTGAGTGACAAACAACTGCGTCACGTAACGTCGAAGTAATTCATTAAAATAAAATTTATTGAAAAAAAAATATATATATATATCTGTGTCCTGGGCTCATAGAGGTTGTACAACACTACGTCTCGATAGGTTACTGTAGTGAAACTCCTGTATAAGTTGTTTCTCGCTGCTCGTTCCTGCTTTTCGGATCGTCTGCCTTGATTATTGACCAACTAAGTTTTATTCTTAATAATTACGTTTCTTACAAATACAAAAAAAAATACATACATATTTTTTAAAATATTTACGTAAGCATCACTCTGACGCGAACACCACCTCAATATCGCTACTGGTTAGATAGATATCGTGGGTTGATGGAAAACAAATTTTGTGTTTTTTCACCCTTTTGGGTGTCGAATTTCGAAATATTTTAAATTTACATCTTAGACATTTGTATAAGTATCCAACTGAA
>PNEQ01129291.1:0-32311 GCA_003012365.1 Medauroidea extradentata
ACAAACACTGTAACACACCAAATTTTGCTTTTAAAACACTCGCTGCACATTGTTTACATGCATTCTTATGGAAAAAACGTATTTGTTTTGGGTCAACCTACTACTAGCGCCGTTAGTTCGCAAGCCGCCGCGAGCTTCAGTAAGCGAGTCAAAAATATTAGGAAGTTGCCAGACCTAACTTATATGACCCTGGTCTGGAATAATTCTATCCGTCCGTCCGTCGAAAGTTTGCCAAGTTTTTAACTTTTGACGGACGGACGGGTGAAATTACAGCCTTCTAAATATGGCGACGGTCGTTTTAACTGTTTATTTTAGTAAGAAGGCTGTGAATTTTTTTAATATTTATTAGACGACGCTGTAAATTATATTTTATAATACGATAGTGATAGTTTTGGCATCTGGGAAAAATTAAAACACCAACAGAAATTATTTTTTACGTAATGCTTACTCACATTACACCATAAGTAATTTAATTAGTAAATTACACTCGTTAAATTCCTTTGCGACGAAGGACAGTGTTTGCAATTATGAGTAGCTATAGATTGAGTAAAAATCTGTAAAAGTAAATAATATAGTTAGGGATTTTTTTTATATTCCATAGAAGTTTTCTGTTTGTACATTGGTAGCATTGCAAATTAAAGGATTAACGACGGACGGATGACGGGTTTTTGTAAATCGCTAGCATTTCTGACGGACGTAACAGGCCAAAAAACTGGCGGACGGACGGATGACGGGCGGACGCGACGGATCGTTGTAAATCCCCCTTTATTCTTTGAGTTTGTGGTAGGTAAGCTGTTATAGGTGATTCGGAATAAAGTGAGCACTCAAAAATGCCCTGCTTAATTTCTATTTTCTGCCAGTTTATATCTTTCCGCCGAACGTAAACATAAACATTGCCATGTGCTTTTATTTACATAGGATCGTGCAATGTTTACAACTACATTAAACTACTCCGATAAATTTTAGCTACAATATCTACTCATTAAATGCAGGGGGGCTGAATATAAGATATAATAAAAAGTAATCTTAGTTATAAATACCTGCGAGTTAACGTCTGTCGTCCTATAATACTGGTTTCTGTCCGTCGACTAATATTGATACAACGCGCGCTATTGCCGTTACGAATCTCGTAAAAGCAATCATAGTTTATTTGAATTTGTAACTCAAAACCGCTACTAAAAACACACATGACACACGCAATTCAAGAATGATGACCTGAAGCCGGCAATAGCTTCACATTCTTATGGCGCCAATTAAGTCTAATTATACTGTAAGTAGAAATGTCAATAAGGTCATAAATAAATATTTTGAAGTATATTAAATACCGAGAGGTCCGATTTCATCTTATGTTCTTTCACTAATGTTGTATTCAAATAGTAAAATACACGGCACTACATGCGATGAATCGCTACCAACCGTACAAGCATTAAAGTAACTCTTGTTGGTGGTGACTGATATGCAGTAACGGCTAGTGATTTTTTTCAAAGGTTAAATCTTTAGTGCTCACTTTATCCCGATTGACCTATACAGAAGAATTTCTGAACTATAGAACACACACATTTTAATATATTGATTCTGCCATATTTGCAATCATATTTAATAAAATTTTATAATTGTATTTTATTCGCGTTTGAGTCCAAAATGCGTGCAAGTTATGCCAACAAATTTTGCGTTACATATGGAAATAAAATAGGCGAATTTGTTTTATGTTCACAGTAGGTATAGTAATTATCAAACAGTGTTTCACTTGCAATTTGTTTCCTTATTAAATTATAATTTTTTTTTTACACCAACAGTAATAAAACAAATAATTAATGCTGTGCATGTGTTACGGTTGTCCCTTGCAATCTTATGTGCATTATTTCGTTTAAATCCTTTTTAGTTCTGTCGTGTGTATTTTATTGTCTTCTTGGTGAAGAATTAATGGTGAAACAATATTTTTGCTGCAAGTATATTATTTACACTGTTACATTAAGAATACTGTAAGTTGTGGACAGCTTGCGTTGTACTTGGCAGTACAGAAAAATGATTGTCATATATTTAATTTATTTGAAAAAAGAACGTGTTGGATTGTTTCAAAGTGAAATGATTGCCACAGTTATAAATGAAAGGAATTATGTATGGAAAGTCTTCAGGTTTATTTAAAGACGCTTTAGTATTGTTTAAGAATTTAAACATGAGGTTTGATTGTTTTTCTACGTGTCTCCCAACTGTATCACCAAAAATTTCTTTACTGTAATAAATTCGCTTTTTTTTTCTTTTTTTCTTTTTTTTTTTATTTTTCAGAGTAATATTTTCTGATATAGTCACCTTCTTGCGTTATGCACACATCAACTGATCAAATGAGTGAAATAACTTTTTTGATTAATTTTTTTGCACAACATTATAATATTTCGTTAACTTAACGCTGAAAAAATATAGTTGGAGTTGGGCCAAGAACCCTTTTACTATTGTAATTAAACTGCGGCGTCGCATGTTCGTACAGTGCACTAATTATAAATACCCTTATTACCAACGTGACTTTGAGCTTGATATTAAACTACTGTATGGCTGTGTGTATTGAGCTTTAAATTAAATAGTTTATTTCTCACCTGATTCCAGGCTGACCGAAAACCACTAGCTATGCAACTAAGAAAATTGTCATTCGTGAAGAAATTATGAGACAAATGTACATAATCTGGTGTCTATAAAAATAGACTTCGTAATGAAAACAATTGTTGACAAAACTGTGAAACAATTTTTTCGTGTGCTCTTGTTTAGAAATAAAAGAATAATTATTGTGACAACAGTAGAATTGATGGATCGTGGCTGTAATGATAATTTTGTTTTAACTAGGTTTTAGTGTATTCGGCAAATGCGTGATATCGAACAAAGTTAGATGCAAATTTTATATACATTTAGGTAATTTCGCCGTGACAGTTACATTATGAAAACACTCCAGTAATCATCGAACTATTGTAAGGAATTCGTAGGTGTGAAAAGCGTTTAAGGGCGCGGCATACAGCAATTTTTATCACCGTGTTTTTATTTTTTATTCGTACCAGATATTTTTTTTCTTCTTATTTTAGACACAATATGTGACTAAATTAATTGTCCTCTTATGAAATTTTTTTATGTATCATAGTTTTCGCGTAATGGCTGGTTAGTCAAAACTTGCAGACTAAACTAAAACCAACCAACATACCGAACTGAATTAAATTCACGGTGGAGAAAGATATCGCAGGCTACAATGTCACGTACATAAACACAAAGAATAATTTTTTTTTGTATTTTAGTAAAAATGCTGAAACTTTAAATAAAAATTTAATACAAAAATAGTTTATTTTCTGGTTTAGGTTTAACATAGCTGAATTTGTAGCCTAGAACATTGTTATTCACTGTGAATTTTTTTTTCAATTTGGTAAGTTATTTGGTTTTAGTGTCGCCCTTAAAACGGAAACATGCAAATTTTGGCTTTAAGGGCTTGTTCCCGAGTTTTTTTTCAGACTGGTGCCAATAACTCAAATATTTTTTAATCAAAAGTTTTGAAAAAATTTGAGTCAATGTGGAATCACACGATGCGCAATACTGTGGACGCGTTTATATATATATATATATATATATATATATATATATATATATATATATATATATATATATATATAACTAATGTACCATTCGCCAGCAAAAAAAAAAATAATTTCCTTAATTTTTGCTTATTTTCACGTCGAAAAACGTGGTATTTTGGGTAATGAAATCTAAAAAACCGTTCAGTATAATTCTACAAAAAAATTCAGCTACAAATTATAACATACAAGTGTCAAAACTGTGCAGCGAAATTTTGATATGAGTATTAGGTAGCAATAAAAAAAAAAATATTTTCGAAATCACTGCAAAACTCCGTAACAAGGCCTTAACGAGTCATTACGTAAAAAATATGCAAGATAAAAAATTTTATAAGAGAAAAATTTAGTCACATTTTGTGTCCAAAACAAGAAAAAAAATAACTGGTACAAATATAAAAATAAAAACATGGCGTTGAAAATTGCGATAGACTGCGCTTTGCCAGTTAGCGCAGAAAGGGGCGATACATAACTATGGTGTGTTTTGAATAGATGTTTCCCAGAAGAAGCTAGGGTTTGACGTAGCATGTATTGAAGGGGAAGGACATTCAGTAGGCGAACAGACTTGTCCCCCCCACTTTTTCTTTTTTCTCCTCTCTGCACTTTGCTGCTAACGTGATGTGTGTCTGATAAGCCGGTAACTAAACACGCTGTGACCTGAAAGCAGTCTATAGTTCATTCTGCCCGCGTACTGTCGGTCTGATTTACGGCTAGTGCAAACTACAGAAAATAAAATCAGACTGTCAAACCTTTTTTAACTTTAAACAAGGAAATTCCATTAAAAAAAAAAGAGGGGTCAGGAAGATAGAGAACTTGTTGAGCTGCTTGTTCGTGAGTGTATAAGGTCGAACAGCGGCGGAATGCAAGGGTGGGGTACACGGGAGTACCTCGAGAAAATTTGCTGGCCATTGGCAACATCCGCCACGTTTCCAATGTGCAACCCCACCGGAAACCGTGTCCGGACCGCTGTGCGCAGAGGCCACTATACAAATTTAAACACGTTTTAACTCGGTTTTGTCAGTTTGGTAACAGTGAGTTAGGATAACAATGAGCTAGAGACGTGAAACTATAACGTATCTCAACTGGATGACAATTCAACATTCGGTAAATATCAAGGATCGCTACTCAGTGTGTGTCGCCCAAACTATTAATTTTTAATTAAAAAAAAATTGAGTCGTTACAAGTAATCCTACGTAAAAAATGTTCGGTTATTTTAGGTTAGATTAGGTTAGGTAACCTAAACTAACCTAACGTAACAATTATTTTTTTACGTAGGGCTACTTCTTTGAAAGGGACTTGTAATTTCTTGTATGAAAATACTTGTAAGATTTAATTTAAAAAACGTGGGCCTCGCGCAATAAATAGTAAGGAGTGTAGAACGTAGCTGTCGTTGAGAAAACTCGCACAACGGTTCGTAGAGTTAGCAGTTACAAGTATTTTCATTGTCAAGTTTAAAAAAAAGTGATAAATTAAAATATAAATTATTTAATATTATTTTCGCCAAATTGCTAAGCTTGTTCCCAATGCCTACGAATGAATAAAAAAAACACGTCTCATAATATACGACACTCCTGTTAGGAACAAGTTCTTGTATGTGGTCTCCATCTGGAAATAATACCAACATAATTCGTAAATCCGAAAAAGGGAAAGATTCGTGTGAATTAACACAATACTTTCCACAAATGAAATTATAGGGTCGCCGCTTAGTCACATAGGACAACATCTTTGACGAAAACACTGCACGCCAATTTAGTACTTAGTTCATAAGGGTGGTGTTATGTTAATGACCGTATCGGTATCGTCCATATAGGTAGTCTGTTTTACTGGGACTAGGGGATAAAATAATGAGGCGAGTACTCAAGGCATCGCGAGGAGAGAGCGATGCTGAGATGCTGGCTTGTACGAGATCAGAGGAAGTTGATCGATAAGGCTCACCGGCGACGTGAGGGCAGTCCACTCGAGGACCTACACTCGTGTGGATAGGTCAGGGGTCACTGGCCAGCCCTGTGTGCGCTCAGAGACCAACACTACTCTTGCTTACACTTTTCCCCCATAACTTCAGCAAATTTTGACACTTACTTACACGTATTTACTGCCAATGTTATATTGCAATGTGCGTCACAATGCTTGGCAAAATTTACAGTTTTAAGTTACAGGTGATGATTTATCGCGAGAAAACTTGACCTGGTTTCGAAGTACATTCAGTTGATGAAAAGCGTACTGACTTTTCTCTGTACGTGGAGGTGTTACCCTTTTTTACTGAGCCAATAAGAATTCTGCTATTGTAATATTTAATGCCTGTTGTTGGTTTGCAGACAGCTGTGGAGAGTCAGACATGTAAGGTACCTGTACCGAATATGGCCCAGTTCTCAATATGGCCTACCAGTCGCCATTTTGTGGTAACGCAGAGATCAATGTGGGCTCAATACACTCTAGTCTCCAGTATGAACATACACAATCCATAAATATCTGTATTACATCATCCATGTGTTATATTAGTCATATAATTAATTATTAGGCACACATTGTTTTTGAACCTTAAGCGGGCCGTATTCGGTACAGGTACCTCACCCATCTTACATTTTGCGAGAAACTACAGCGTTTTCAAGGGTATGTTGGCCCAAAATATTTTAGTGATATACCATCATTAGAAATGGTGGGAAATCGCGAGAATGTTTACTGCCAGCGTATTCTGCACATCAGTGTATCGTCCTGCGTCATGTATTGTTGGCCAGCGGTTATGTGTAGAGGTAGGAAATTCCGCGAATAGATGTTTGCAGCACTTTGTTTCAGTGTCTTACGTGAGCACCTGCATCTCTGCTTCGTGGTCAGTGATTGGATGTTGTAACACCCAGCGTGTGGAGGTTAAACCCGCAAAAACACAGACGTGATGTGTGGCAGTTATCCGTGTACTAATTGCCACAGTCAAATGGATAACGACTCTGCACAAAAGACAATTGTCAATAGCCATGAAGTGAGCTGCAGGTGTGCACTTATGGAACTGAAACAATGTGGGGCGAAAATCTTTTCACCAAAAATTCCTGTCCTAGTTATGTGGCACAGTCATGTTGTTTACTGACGAATCACAGACGTCCAGTAGTAGCGCACAGGAATTATTATTGGCCCAGTCAAATAGGGACTCGCCAGTAACGAAATAAAAGCGTCGGAAATGAATACATTACGTATAGGTAGGGCCCGGTAGTTTTCGCGGAAAGATTTTTGCCCCACTTTGTTTCAGTGTCTCACGTGCACACCTTCAGCTCAACTTCATGATTATTGGCAGAGTGTTTTTGTGCAGAGTTATTATTAATTTGACTGTGCCAATCAGTACATGGATGACTGTGACACATCACGTCTGTGATTTGCGGGTTTAACCTCCACACGCCGAGTGTTACGGCATCCAATCATTGACCACAAAGCAGAGATGCAGGTGCGCACGTAAGGCGCTGAAACAAAGTGATGCAAAAATCTTTTCGCGGAAACTACCGGGCCCTACGTATAGTCTGTATCACATACGAATTTCTACAGAAAAATACATTTGATGTATTGCACAGTTTGAGAGTCAGCTGTGTGTGTTGTGTGCGAATAAATGACTTAAGGCAGAGAAGCTTATTCCATGGCAAGCGCTGTAAAAACAACTACCAACATAACTGTCAAACAGTGTAATTCTTACAGGAGACAGACTCTACGTACTGCTTGGCTCAAACACAGACTTAGATAGTAATACATACGTAGAATGACGTGGCGGCTCCTTTGATGAGGGCGAACTTGGCCGCTTATTGGCTGCCCAAGGTAGTTGATACCAGCCCCGTGTATGTTTGGTTCCTGCATGTTACGGTAAGTTTCCTATTGGCCTGGATACCAGCTAGCAGAGCAGCCGCCTTACCCTGATTGGCGGTAGGTATCTCCGCCATGTTGCTGGCCAGCGAAGTCATTTTGATGGCGTGTGTTAGCGAGTTCGCCGTGCTACCGGCTGTTTCACTTCTGTATGCCTAAATATTCTGTGGCTCAGTGCCGAGAGCTCCGGGCTGTTTGACCAAGGGTCCCTGCCGGGTAGGACTGAATGTGTTGCCCCTATATCACCATACTGCGGAAGACATTGGCGAACTACCGCAGTTTCATCCTCGCCTCGTTGTGCCTCAGTTGTACCCCCTGACGGCCAAATCAGCCCTCAAGTTAAATACCATCCCTTGTAAACATCTGTTATGACAAGAGTTAATAATTCCATTTTGTAAAACGTTTCCTCTTGGCTATTACTTGATAGGTGAAATCGACAGGTACGTCAAAACATTCAGCGAAGCTTATTGTCTCCCTTTACTGGTTATAATGGGACATATAACACGTGTTCTGTAGGCGGGCGTTATGGCAGTATGCCTGAACTTGTAAAATACTCAATAATACCTTATGTATGCAGGGGCGTAATTTAAGGGGGCAGCCTGGATTTAGAATTTTAAGTGTGTATAATATATTTTTTGTTATTTAAATAATACTAACTTAAGTGCATAAAATTGAAGTTTTATTATTCAAGTTTCTAATTTATACATGTTTAATTAATAAAAAAGATACAACAAGGTCACTATCGCCGGAAAAAAAAATCTTGCCCTCCCCCCAAGGAAAACATAAAATGACGCCCCTGTATGTATGCAGTTGCAGATATACCAGTTTTACTGTCAGGATACGTAATTTCAACCAGGTAAGTGGGTATAGATGATGACAATAGTCGCTATAAAACTATGGGGCGTGTAAGAGGCGCGTGGTGACGATGTTCTTCCTTCACAGCAGTGACGTCATGATGGGTTGTCCGGAGTTGCGCTGTGTATGGGCAGGGCCGCGCGACACTTCCTGTCGAATGACGTCATAACTACCGCCTCCCGCCCTAGCCTTGTCACAGCGGGCACAGTCTGCTACTCGCCGTGCATACAGGAACTCTGTTGTAGTTATCTAGGTATAGGTGGTTCGGAATAAAGTGAGCTCTAAGAATTTAACCTTTGAAAAATATAACTTGCAATTACTGCATTATATTCAACATTAACAATAGTTGCCCTACTGCTTGTATAGTTGGCAGCGAATTACAGAATATAGTTCCGTGCAATCTCCTTCTTTAATACAATAGTACTGTAATAAAATGAACTTAAATCAACATACTCGTATTTTATATTATTAATTAACTTCTATTTTTACCAACCATGTAGATTCCTACCGACTGCACAATTTCTCTTTTACACGCGCAAGCATTAAGTGACGTGTCCAGAGCGGTAAGCCGTTTCCCACCATTAGCAGTTACGGGTGGAAAGATACAAATTGGTTGAAAATAGAAATTTATCAGGGCTTTTTTTGAGTGCTCTCTTAATCCCGAACCGCCTATAGGCTGCTTTTGTGTATGTGCCGCACAAAACCGATGGAGCGTTAAGGTAGCTTGTGAAGCAAAAGTCGCCTCTGCGCAAACCACGCAGCTGGCGCGCGGTTTTACTATTATTCATTTTGCTATAGAACTTTAAACGGCGACCATATAATTTTATTTACGAAATTTATGATTTAGATTCGAGCGCCTTTTTCTAATATTGTTTTTTTTTTCCTAGATACGACAGTTTTTAGCCATTTTAAATAGGCCTTAAAATCATGTTTCCAATAAACGAACTTTGTATTCAAACTGATAGAAATATTGTTGAAGTGTGTTTTCTTTTCGTAGACGTAGCTGTGAGAAGTTTCTTCAAAAAAATAATAATTGCAATTCGCTGCAATGTGTTTGAAGCGCAGGTAGCGACTCGGCTTCACTCTCCGTATTGTATTATTGTTATTTTAGCTTTATTGGAATTCTGAGAAGAAAAATGTAGAGTCCGCGGCTACACCAGTAATTTCTAAAACGACCTAGAGCATACAGATAATATTTTAGCCGTGTGCAAGGCACAGGTCATAGTTTACATTTTATCAGGTTGGCATCACTTGAGCGCTATTGGTAGTATAATTTATGTAATCACACGACCAACAATGTGCTTATCTCGTCCTGAAGGCTTTTTAAAATTCGCAAAAGCAGTGGAGTTTTTAACAATTTCTTGACGTTTCAGAAGTTATTATTTATGCAAAGTGGTGCCAGCAATTTAAAACTCTAGAACTTTTATTTATAGCGTCCCATATCACCTCATCCTAGTAGGACTTAGCGTGGTCTTGTTTCCGACCTGATAGTGGTAGCTGTAAAGACTGTCGAGCCGCGTCCCGCGTTGCTTCTTTGACAACGTTTCAAGTCCAGAAACCGAGGATATATGATTAATAACCGCGAATGCCTGCAGTCAATATATACAGCGAACCGTGAACTAAATTTAAAATTTCGAGTATTGATACACCGAATGAGGTCTGTTTTAGAGGGCAATGCTAAGCAAACAAAAAAAGGGTGGGGGGGGGGGGAATACGCAGTATAATGAGATATTAGCACGCAGTTTAGAAAATATACAATTAGGAATGTCAATGTTTTAAATTTCGTTTGAAAATTTAAATAATAACTCGCAGAAAATAAAGTAAGCAATATATACAACAAAAACTTGCAAAGTTTCCTTTTACCTTCGTTCAGAGCCGATAATTTATAGAAAGAACAAATTTCCCCTCATATATGACTTACTAGCAGAACCCATCTGACGTCCTGCCAATGTATATGTAAAATGGATGTTGACGAATTGCGAACATCCCCCCCTTCCCCTTGCTGTTAAACGATATAGACGCTGGTGCGCTGCAACCCCTTCTAGCGACTAGTTGGCGAGTAGAGTACAATGAATAGCATAAATACTTTCTACACGAAAAAATACACTATGAGCCAAGTTTCAAGGTGATCGGTCAGGTGTCAGTGTTTATCGATCTTATACACACATACGTACATATTGTCCAACGTATTGGAGTATTCGTTAATTTGTGTTTGATTTAGTAGATTACACACATTAAACATGAACTAGTTTAAGACATGGTGACATCGCCTTAACTGCGCCTTTAATAGAGTCGTCTTATTGTTATTATTATTATTATTAAAATATGCAGGTATCCGCAAACAAGTTATAAATGTTTGTCCGTAACCGTACGACCTAGTGTTTCAGTTGCCTGGGACCCAGATGATCCTATAAGCACAGACTAAATAAAAATACAGACGCGCAAATACGTGGCGGCTTATTTGATAGGACTAACTTCACTGCTTATTGGTGTGACCGAGGCTGATGATACCAGTCCCGTGTCTCCATGTTACGGCAGGTTTCCTATTGGCCAGCAGGGCAGCCGCATTACGCTGATTGGCGGTAGGCGTTTCCGCCATGTTGCTGGCCAGCGTGTGTGACTGTTTGCCGTCCCTACAGGCTATTTTTCTTCTGTATCTCCTAAACATGCTGTGGTGCTATACGCATGGTCTGTATACAGGTCGCTGTCAGGAGGTATATATATTTTGTGGGCCGCAGTATTCTGCTACATATCTATGAATGGTTGCGGCAGACATGTTCGCTCCATGTTGGGGTGTGTGTTGGCTCTAGTCCGCAGTCGACCCTGACCGATATTTCCCGCCAAACAAGGTGAAAGCAGTCCACATGTTCAGCGATGCTTTGTTTACAACTTTCGTGGTTGTCTTGCTATACTTGCACAGTGCTAAGACGTTCATAGCTAGAGACGGGAAAAATTCGATTGTTCACTGACATGTAGGCTAGTCTCCAAGAACATGTGTGTATTCAAGCAGACATTATATCTGCTCACTGGCTGCTCCATGACGCAGTGATATGGGCCTGCATGTAGTTGCTTCTGTACTATTGGCTAAGAGACCTCCAGGAAGTGTCGGTTAAGTCACGGGTCAATTGCGAAAGTGGCACGAACTTACAGTTGCTGGGATTATAGCTTGGGGTCAAAACAAAACGTGAATGTTTCAGGTGTCTATTCATAGCCAGTCCAGGCGACGTGGTATTGTGTTAGACCAGGCTGTTTACTGCCAAAAATTACTTTCATAGTATTAAGGATGCCGTTTACCTGCGTGTTAAGAGACTCAAACGTGACGGACTTACGTGGGCGACCTTGAAGCGCATTTAAAATGCCGCATCGACACGAGCCCTGTGCGGAATTATCGCACAAGATTCTATTTTTTACTATAGAACTTTAAACGGTGACAGTATTGCCTACTTTGATTGGTGGAAAGTGTGTAGCAAAGTTCTGTTCACGTTTCTGAGATTCGCTGACATCCGGTTTTGTACATTTTTAAATACGGCAGTCTGAAATGGCCGTTTTTACCTACGTTGTAGAGCTTAGGAAAGGTTTTTTTTTCGATATGATCATGGTGTCTAAACAGTGACATGCCCTACTTGACCGAAGGTTGTTTTCATTCCGTACATTGCAAAATGTGCATTAGTTTCGTAAAATAAAACGTATTTACAAGTACACTACAACACATTTGAGGTGCGTGGTAGGCGGCGCTCGTAAAAGAAGCATCTTAAATTCGAAGGCTATTAATCTAGTTTGGTGAAATTATTTTTCATAACTTTGTAAGCCAACTTTCGTCACTCGAAGTCTGCCCATTGTTTTACATATAATATTACTACACATCAAAACTGTCTTCATTAGCCGTGCCAGGGGTTAATATTTACTGTTAAGGTGCCTGCCTATACAGACTGCGTGTGTGTGTGAGGCAGGAGCCGTAAGAGCGTCGTTGACTGACGTATGTAATATATTATCGCCTCTCCGTGCAAGCCCCTCAGCTGGGGTGTAGTGCTTTGCTATTATTCTTTTTCCTATGGGACTTTAAGCGGTGATACATTATTTCATTTATGGGCAGCAAAGTCTAACGGTTGTTTATATGGTTGGGTTTTTCGAATCCAGTTGTTATTTTTACAGACACGTCAGTCTTAAAAAAACATTTTTGGTCATTTTGAGGGGCCCGAAAATGATGTTTGTAATAATCGTGCCGAATTTGTGAAACTATAGCGACGTAGTTTGAAGTGTGTGTTCTTTTTGTCGTAGATATACACATATAATGTGCGTTATATAATTTCGTCAGAAAAGAGTTATCGTAACTCGCTGCAGCGCATTTGAAGCGTAGGTAGGGAGGTCCCTTAACCTTATATTCCTACATCACGTTTGCAGCTGATCGTTGTAGCGAGCTGACCGTACTTGTTTCTTCTTTCTTTCCCTGTTGGTATTGCGCTTGTATGGGGACTTAACAGTTGTCTTTGACCAGTCAACGGTTGCTCATTAATGGAACACTATTTTTCAACTCTCTGCTGTAAATATAGCCGTCGTGTTTTATACTAAACTAGCAAAACCCGGCAGACGTCCTACCAGAGTATTCTACTTGAAAATATAAACATGTAGGTTGGTCGGTTTACCAAACAACCCCCCCCCCCCCAGATGCACTATAAGCCACAAGGGGAAGCTAGGTGTAGAAGTCCACGCAATGCAGCGCCTCTAGTAGCGAGTTGGTGAGTTACAGTAAAATAAATATAAAAAACCTTTCCCACATAAAAAAATATACACGTACCAAGTTTCATCGTGATCAGGTCAAACGGTGACGGAGTTTTATCGTTCTCATACGCATATGTTCACACGTGTGTGTATGTATATACACACACTACCTTACGGCCTAGGATAATTTTATTGACTGATTTGCAAAGCTTTTTGGTGATTTTTTCCTACTTCTGTATCTATTTATAACATAAAAATGTGCCGATACAGGTTCTTCAGCGCAGTGGTCATGAAGTAACTGGCTAAAATAACAAGGAGACGGTACCATAATGTTAGTGATTGCAATAGTAGGTAAAATTATGTGACCGTGCGTTGAGCACGGGAATGTCCATTAGGAGTTATACCAGAATGTACTATCTTACATCCCAGAACAGCTTTAAATTTCTCGTACTTGTCCTGATACGATGCCGGCAAACATGAAGCAAATGCTTAGTCTCTTGGAGTTAAAGAGCGTACATATTAACTGCAAACTGTTGATGCACGAGAAATGTCGGATATTAAGCTATTAGATCTGTATTGTAATCTTTTATTTTTTTTCTGCTGTGGAAATACTAATAGCACTATTGTCATTCCATGCCAAATCAACAATGCTAAAAAGCATACCTTGTTCCCCAAATAGCGATTAAATTCAGAGTATATAGTACCCATAATGAGATTTAGTATTGTTTTCTTTTCCAAAAATTTTGAAGACTGTTTTGGGACTTACAGCTTTTTTAATAATAAACAACAGTTGTAATAATCTCAAGGTTTTATGTTCATCCAAATGTCACTAGCTCAGCTCGTAATAGCTTTACCTTAGATGGCTGGTTTAAAAGCCCTTGAGATGGGCTTTAATGTGGTATGTCACATGCAGGTACATTTTTTTTTCATTCAAAATATTTTTAGTGTATTACAAGTCGCTTTTTTTTAATCTAAAAAATTATTTAGTGTATCAGACTTTTAAAAATACATCTTGAAAGTTTGAGAATGGGCACTTGGAAATTGTATTTGATGCCTTACTCCAGCTGGCCGCGAAGTGTTACAGGATTGGTTGAGGAGTGAGAAGAGGGGATGGTGGTAGGTGATGCTAGAGCAATGGTACCACCAGACGTAGCTCTACATACATAGTCTCAGTGAGGCTGCGTAGGTTGGCGGCACTGCACTAGAGCGCCCCTCGTCTCGGTGCCGGAGCTTGTTCACGGGCCGACAAGCTCTCCGGCTGTGCCGTTATCTCCGCCAGGCTCGCGTTAATTACCTAGATGATGACGCTCGCGGCAATTAAGTCTACACCAGCACCACCCACGTCCTCTCAGGCAGGGCGGCGTGCATTGTACTTCCCTCGTCTCACATTCCGCAGCTCGTGGCTTACACCTCGGCTATGCTGCACTGTCCGGGTTTCAATAAGCCCCTCTTTCAGAAAGATACACAATTCCTGCTAGTTTTTTCATAAATGGTGTGTGTAGTGTATATGAATAAAATTGTGACTATGGGTAGTTCAGAAAACTTTAACACATACTCAGTTCTTTCAGTGCACTCTTTACATCCCTTTTCTCAGTTGCCACTTCTATCGCCTTTCCTCGTTCTCTCCGGATAACATTTTCATATCCCGTTTGTTCCTGGCGAACTCTCTTCCCTCTCGTTTGTCCGCTGCAAACACTGTCCCATCCCGTTTGTCCCCGGCCTAACCTTTTCCCCAACCGTTTGTCCCCGGCCTAACCTTTTCCCCAACCCTTTGTCCCAGGCCTAACCTTTTCCCCAACCCTTTGTCCCCGACGAAATCTTTTCACCAACCATTTGTCCCCGACGAAATCTTTCACCAACCATTTGTCCCCGGCGAAATCTTTCACCAACCATTTGTCCCCGGCGAAATCTTTCACCAACCATTTGTCCCCCCGAACTCTTTCACCAACCGTTTGTCCACGACGTAACTTTTCCCCCAACCGTTTGTCCCCGGCCTAACCTTTTCCCCAACCCTTTGTCCCAGGCCTAACCTTTTCCCCAACCCTTTGTCCCCGACGAAATCTTTTCACCAACCATTTGTCCCCGACGAAATCTTTCACCAACCATTTGTCCCCGGCGAAATCTTTCACCAACCATTTGTCCCCCCGAACTCTTTCACCAACCGTTTGTCCACGACGTAACTTTTCCCCCAACCGTTTGTCCCCAACCAATTGTCCCCGGCCTAACTTTTCCACCAACCGTTTGTCCCCGGCCTAAATTTTTCACCAACCGTTTGTCCTTGGCGAACTCTTTCTCGGCGTGTGTGTCTGGCGAAGGGTGACAATTGCGGGTAGCTGAGTATAAAGGAGGCAGCTGTGGTTGTACACAAGAGTATTGGCAGAGTAACATGTGAGTGCCAGTCAGGTGATGAGAATGCAAGAGTGTGTATGAAAATATGTATGGTATTTCTTCGCATCAGTAAGTTTCTTCTTGTAATAAGAGGCTAGTGGGAGGGGCGAACACCTCTGCCTAGGGCCAGTCTCTCTCGTCCAGAGCAGCAGGAGTTGCTACGTCAAGCGAGGGAAGGAAAGCTCATGTTGGTGAAACTCCTGGCTAGCCACTGTTATAATCCGACCAGAAATTCCTTTTTGCGGAGCTGCGTGGTATCTCGAGCATATGAGGAAGTTTTATTCAAGCTCCAGGCCGTCTTTTGTGCGACGTCAAAATATCCCTGAACCCTCCATGACCTCTTAACTTTTTCTTAATATTTTTACACTCTATTGTATAAAACTATGTGTTGTAATTATTATCAGCGTGGGAAATTAACTCGCCAACTGTTGAGTGTTTTGCCAGCGATGAAACTGCGTTTTGAAATTATGTAGGTCTTTGTCAGAGGGCGTGTTTTTGTGAAATTGTTAGAGACACGATTTTATTGTGAACAGATTGTTGCACCTTTTGCTTTCAATATCTTATATACACATCTGCCGCAGTGCTTCATGGTCAATGATTGGATGTTTTAACTGACTTGTGTTGAGGCTCTATAGGCGAATCACAGGCGTGTGGTGTCACAGTGACATTATAATTGGTTTAGCCGGTGTCTGAACGAAGGCACCCTGCCAGTAATCATGAAGAATTGCCGATGTGCATGTAAGACACTGAACGCGTTTCGCGACAAACTTGAGGCTTTAGCGATTGTGTAATGGGTTCTGTTTAATGTTTCCTGTACGTTTTTATTATTATTATTATTATCATCATCATCATCATCATCATCATCATTATTGACTTACAAGTTTTTGTCTGTTCCTGTATTTCGGTATGGTTGTTTTAAAATGTGGTTTTTATCGTTTTGTTTTTGATACATTTGAAACGTGTTTAATTGGTTTCTAATTGTAATATTTATGTGCTAATACATGTAACTGAAGTTAATGGCGTTAGTCTAGTTACGGCGTTGTCGCCTTTTCTTCCTCTGTACAACATTTGAGAAAATAGCTACAAAGACAGGTTGAGTAAATAATAGCATGATATTTATAACGGTATTGATACAAAATAAGACTAATCGTACATATTAAACAATCAATAAAGAAAAAATAGACCTAACATGGCTGTGCGAGACAGTGAAATAACATGATAAATTAAACACAATTACGAATCAAATTCTAGATATACTCTGGTTCGTATAGCTGCAGTAAAATTTAGACAGCTACAAATAGGCAATAACTGTTAATATTTAGTAATATGTGCCACAATTCACGAAAATTTTTATAGTACAAATGGTGGAATGAACACCTCAGGTTCATTTTAGAACTTAAAATGTCAGCTGACATAGCATAAAACTTTAATACTTAAAATAAGCCTTGCCCTCGGAGCTTCCATTTTACCGAAGTAATTCGAAGCGGGCTATACCAGTAAAGAAGTGTTGAGGTTATCGTGAGTTGTTATGAAATTAAAAACCGGTCTTTGGTAGTAGTGTAAAATTAAATGTATTTGAACATTGAATTAGTTTTGTTTAGAATACTTTTAGTTGTTGTTTTATTTAGAACCTCCAGAACTCGGCAGACGTTCAATCAGTGTGTGTGTGTGTATATTATATATATAATGTTGGTAGAATTGCAATCCCCGTCCCTATTTTTATGGCCTGTATACCATAAGGGGAAGCAAGGTATAGTAGTTGATGCGTTACAGCGCTATCTAGTGGCGAGTTGAGTAGAATGGATTGCATAGAAACTTTCTGCATGAAAAATTACACATATATGCCAAGTTTCATGGTGATCGGTCAAACGGTGTCGGAGTTAATCGATCTCGTTCATATATTTACATACATACGTTCTTGCATGCATGCCAACATCCATGCGTGTGTGTGTATATTAGTATTAGGTTAACTTTTTATTCATGACATTGTATTACTTAAGCTACTGTACAAGAGCTGAACCCTGTAGTGTAGGAACGGATCAAATAAAGAAGTAAATAAAAAGTAGGATGAGCGGTGTAATGTATTAGTCGTGCAGTCAGCTTGCCACAAGGTAGCCACTAAGCCTCGCGTGCTGTGTGTGGATAATGCAGCTATACGACGTGTTATGACGGCGAGGGAAGTGGTAGTGGTGATGTATAGGTCCCTGGCGGTAGTAGTCGCAGGTGTGTTGTCCAGGGACCACACAGTAAATCCCTCTCTCCCCCCTACCGGGGGGCCGGCTACCCTACTACACTCTCCCGGGACCACAGCATCGTCTGCTGCAGTCCTGACAAATCAACCTGCTCTCTGTTGCTAACGGCATCGTCTGGTTACAGAATATATGACACATTGCTATTCATTATTTTAGGCCTTTATTTTTCTTCAAGGCGTTGAAACTGTGGCCAACGTAGTGTTTTCAAATAATATTAATAATATTAATAATAAGCTCCTCACACATTTTTCTCATGTTTTTTACGTTCTTGTAACCCAGGCGGGGCTCCGGGCAGTGAACGTTTATAGGAACCTTTGTTAACAGTAAGATCCTTCCTCGAATCTGTTTTATTGCCTGTTCACTCTAAAGTCAGCACTTTTGAGTACTCATGTCGGAAATAATAATAATAAAAAAAAAAAACAATTTTTTAAAATGTCTTCAAAACTTTCGATGATGAAATCTACTCGCTGTTTTTTTATAAATAACAACCAGATGAGATATAGAAAATTGGCGGGGAAAATGAAAGCAATGTTGAAAACGGCTCCGTTTATCGTGAAGGGAATATACAAAAGCGGAGCCGAGCCATTCTCCTGGCCGGGCGACAAGGTCACGCCCGCGACCTTGCCAGTTGTGACGTGAGGCGGGTAGGTTATAGCTTGTGTGTGGAAGGGGGGGAGGACATAAACCAGCTGGTCACACATTCCCCGCGCCGGTCTTTGTGTGTGTAGTTCTCTGCGGCACAAGCACACCATGGCCCAGTGTTGTCAACTCCCACTCTACATGCCAGTCGTTGAAGATATTGTAATCAGTTAATAATTATTTATTTACGTAGATATGGTATACTCTGTTTCATATAAGGTTGGTAAAATTTGATATGTACTTGTGGGCTATAATATTTATTATTTTGTAATTTCGGAAACAATTCAAGACATTTTTGGTTCTAAAATGAGCCCGAGATGTCTATTTTACAATTTGTACTGTGAGGTTTGTCTTCCATTCTAAAACAATCCACCAAATATTATTAATTATTTCCCGTAAGTAGCTGTCAAATTTTACCAAACTTATATGAAACAAAAGTATAGAATATCACGGAAATTGTTTGTCAACTTACTTGCGAAATCATTGTGTGAGTGGTTCGCGGTAAAGTCAGCACTTTTGAATATCATAATTTCTAGATTAATAATAAAAAATATATAATTTATTGTTACGTGAGGCGTTAACATGAGTGCGATGCAATGTATAAACTTTGATTGTAAATCACGTCGATTTGTTTGTGTCATGTGAGCTAGCAACGTATAGCTAGGCCGCAATCAGTCGGCAAAATTTGAATATAAAAAAAAATTAGACACACAGATTGCAGTGTAAATATATGTTAGTAGCTAAATCAAAATGTGTGCTGCAGCGGGAGGTAAACAGAATTTGCGGTATAATCGCATATTTAACATTATTCTTACTAGAATTTAAAAAAAGCGAAAAATAATAACATTCAACATGGCGACTGAAACGGAGCCTAACCCCTCGACCACCGCGCGAGCTTTTCTTTGGTATTTTTTTGGAGTGTGAATACCGACGAGCTTCAACATCTCGTTCGCGATATTAAATTCCAAACAAGTGGGCGAGGGAGATCGAGGAGGTAGGGGTGGCGGCTGCAAGTAAACAAAACAACAGTCGTTGACGTGGCCGGGTGAAAACCTTCGTGCGTTCGTTGGCGGCGTAAAATTCCAGCTCACATTCCAGCGATAATGGAGTAATTGCTTCGCCAGAGGCAGCAACTTTCTCCGCCGCGCCGCGCTGCGCTAACACAGTGGCTACCTCAGCCCTCTTCCCTCCTCGTGCAACATTTCGTGCGCTCTTTATCCTTCCTGCTTCCGTGCTGGTCGTATATAGCCTAGCCCGGGATTATGATGGCCAGCTCCGCCGTGAATGTAGCCGTGTTTTAATACCCAGCTTCGTGGCGCGGAATATCTGTGACTCGCCAACATGGAGGTGTTTGGAGCTGAGAGTGGCTTAATTGAAGCCTGGTTCGCCGCATATATGTATGGCTTCGTTGCGCTTCAGCACAAACCTGGCTTTATTTTCGACTCGTATCTTGCCCCGTGTGCTTGAATATGTCGGGGGTATTGTTCTGTTTTATGTTCATTGCTTTGGATTAAGGCCAAATATAAAAAATTACTACGTCATATAAATGAGGTTTCATGTCATTTATATTTCAAATAAACTTTAAATATACAGAACAAGGCAGTAACTATACACAATTTACTATTAGATTCCAGTCGCCACTCTCTGAAGGAGCCTGAAGTCTCATAATATGACTAGTGTGGGAAGAAAACTTTGGCCGCTAGGTTACCCAATTAAAATAAATAGACAGGCTGGTTCTTCTTAATAATTACACAAGGGCGTTGATCCTTACATGTGTGTGTAACTATTAAGAAATACCAGTGTGTGAGTACCTCAACCTTGATTGGTTAACAAAATAACTTTAATTATTCCCAAACGTCACTAAACCTCCCACGCCCTTACTCCGTGCTTGAGGTTCGTAGTTCATCGCTCACCACGTCATCCGTATCTTCACACATACGTAGTACAAAGTGTAGCGATACGAGGATGGGGGAGAGGGGCAGCTCACGTCTGATTGGCTGTCCTCGTGGACGTCCTGGGTCTCGCTGTAGGTCGGCTGGGCTGGAGTAGATATTCCTGCCTTATAAAACAGCGTCTTCTAATTTATGACCCTCTGTGTCGCCAGACAGCCACGGTTCATCGCCTTGTGTTGAGACACCCGGCTCCGCCGTCTGCGGCAAGGCCGGGCTTGCTGGAGTACAAGACAGCGTGTGTTCGGGCGCCAGCAATGGAGCCCGATACAGTAATGCGTATCAACACAAGTGGCATAGCCAGAGATAAAATAAAGTATGGAACCGGAATAACGGTGTTATAGGCCTCTCTTTTACTCGAAGTTTCAACGCTGGTAAAGTTTACTGAAATTTGCAGGAATGTAAAAGTCGACGATGAACATATCGTAGAGGAGAAATCCCAGGAAATAAGTTGTGTGCAGACATGTCCCTGGAGTGGTGAGTTTATGGTTGACTATGTGCAACGGCTTTATTTTGGATTCCGGCCAAAATGATCCCCCGAAACAATACAGCCGCCGATTCCTCATATCTAGAGATGGAAGTTGTCTGTTTGCTAGGCTTCAGTGTCATGTATTCATTCTTGACGCCTTTCTTTGTTACTGGCGAGTCCCTATTTGACTGTGTCAGCGCTAATTCTGGTGCTCTACAACTGGACGTCTGTTGTTTGTCTCTGAACAGCTGAACCATGCCACATAACCGCCATCCAATCATAACAAGGCGTAGGATGCTACACTGATTTGAAGAATACATTGGGCAGAAAAATATTCTCGCGATTTTCCACCATCTACTCATATGTTGAGATTGGATATATTCTCGAGTTCACTGACTTGTAGGTTAGGCTCCAAGAATATCTGTGTTCTCAAGAAGACAGCTGCTCATTGGCTGCTCGCTAACACAGTTACGCCACATGACTGGACCTGCATTTAACTGCTTATTTATTGCTAGCCAAGTCAGTCCAGGAGGTGTAAAATAGGCCAATGACCAGTTACGACAGTGGCACGAACTGAAAAGTTGTTTGAAATATAGCTTGTGGCCAAAAGAGAACGCATATCCGGGCCCATCCGAGGCCGTGTTGTCGCATCCTGACACTAGTTATAAATCATTGTAACCGACTGCTGGGACTCCGGACCAGTGTTTTAAGACTGGAGGGGTGTTCTTGTCATCTGCGGAGGAGTGAAGCTCTCATCTAGCTAGGCTGTGGTGTTACATGTGCCAGTGAGGTAGATTATAGCAAGTGGCTAGCTAACCTCGGTGCGCGAAGTCTTTTATTATGAGAGTTGCATCTCATGTCGGGCGTGTGGTCGCTTCTGACAATTGAAGGAAAACACGTGTTAGAATTTTTTTCGTAAATTTTCTAATGTTTATTATTTTGTAAAGTTTCTGCATTTTTGTAGTTAGTCCGAATGCTGACGTAGTTTTGTCTTGTAGTAGGTTATACATCGTTAGATATATAAGAGTGGTAGTGAATAAAATAAGCACCTTTAAGGGGTTGTTCCCGAGTTTTTTTCAGACTGGTAACAATAACTCAAAATTTTTTTAACCAAAAGTTTTGAAAAAAATTGAGTCAATGTGCAATCACACGATGCACATTACTGTGGACGCGTTTATTTTTAATAATGTACCATTCGCCAGCAAAAAATAATTTCCTTCATTTTTGCTTATTTTCACGACGAAAAACGTGGTACTTTGGGTAATGAAATCTAAAATCCGTTCAGTATAGTTCTACAAAAAAATTCAGCTACAAATTATAACACGTGTCAAAACTTTGCAGCGAAATTTTGATATGAGTATTAGGTAGCAATAAAAAATATATTTTCGAAATCACTGTAAAACTCCGTAACAAGGCCTTAAAACACTGGTGCCAGATTTCCTTCCACTTAATGTATAGTTTCCTACCACTTCTTAATAAAAACAAGAGCACCCTTAGTAATAGCTAAGGTGTAGATTGTACTGGACTCGGAAGTTAAGGCCTCGCTCTGTAGTTTTGTAGTGGTTGCGAAAATATTTTTTAACGCAAATTAATACATATATCAAAAATTCATTCTGGCAGTTTTAACACTTACATATCACCGTTTTTATCCGAATTTTTCTGTTGCAATACACCAAACGGATGTTTAGATTTTAACCCCTGAAATAGCACATATTTTGTTGTCAAAATTAACCAAAAAGAAGCAAAATAATTTTTTTCTAGCATACGGTACATTATTTTAAAAAAAACTCTCTGGCAAGATTGTGTATCGTATGACTGTACACAGTGTCAAATTTTTCCAAAGCATTTGGTTATAAAATATTTGAGTTATTTGCAATTGTTTGAAATAAATGAAAGATCATGACCTTAACGTCTAATGGCACAACAAATAATTCAAACATTATTCAAGAAGGTGCTTGTCAAAAGTACTCATACAATCGCAAACCATCTGTACATAGAACATGTGAGTGTTCGTGTTCTCCACTAAGCATGCTTCACACTGGCTAAATACTTGCTAAAAAAACGACAAAATTATTTAATACCATAGCTGTTTTATTTTTCTTAATTCCTTTCAAAATTCGTGCGGATTGCGACGGACGCTTTTCGAAATTGGTTGTGTACCATTCTCTTTTAATATATTAATGAATTGAGTAATTTGACGAGTAAGTAGGTTATGTTGTATGCTGATGTCCAGTCATAAACTGTGCGAAACTTTGTACAATCATATTGGGGAGCGTTTGACTAATCCGCATTTAAAATTTTGCAATTTTACGTAGATAAAAAGGTTTGGTACATTCAACGATATATTCGTATGTATATAGACAAATAAGCGTGAAATAGTTAAACTAACCAAATATTTGGTAGGCAGATTTCTTTCTTACAAGAGGGTTTAGTCCAGTTAAATATAATTTTTTTGAATAACGAAGTCAGTGTTTTACTAACGTAACGTCAACTGGGGTTACTTGGGACTGCAGGAAAACTTGGCACATTTTTTCAGGAATTTTTATTTCGTATGTTGTAGTCCTGAATGAAGAAATCATGCTAACTCTTCAAGTAAGATATTTCCGATAATGACTCCTTGTATTTCTCCTTACTCTTTCGACTGCTGTGTGTAAAATAAATATTCCAGAAAAAGTGTCCCAAGATTTCCTGCAGTCTCAAGTAACCCCCGTTGACGGTATTAAAAATGTTCTGTCAGGAAACAAATATTTTATTGTATTAAATACGTCATGTTAGTTTTGCCATACATGAATGCGCGCGCATATGCGTAATATATGTAATACATAGAGCCACGATTTTATGGCGAAAAGATTTTTGCAACATTTGGTTTCGATGCGTCATGTGCACACCTGCAGCTCTGCTACATCGTCTGTGGTTGGATGATTTTACCCTCACTGGCCTTGGCAAATTATAGACGTGCAGAGACTCACAATAATCTTATTCTGATTGGTGAAGTCAAATGAGAAACGTGTCTGAACAAAGACACGCTGCCAATAACCTTGAAACAGAACTGCCGATGTGCACGTGAGTCACTGAAACTAAGTGGAGCAAAAATCTTTTCGCGACAAAATCGTGGCCCTAGTAATACATATAGTAATTTTAGGTAGTTATTGTTCGAACTACATATCTTTAAACGATCCTAAACTGGAGTGTCTGAGACATTAATGAACCAGCCGTTTAGAGAGGCATTTGAACTTAAGTCGTAATTATATATTAGCCGTGTGCTTATTTAGTTTCAACCTACGTCTGTAGGGGCATGATAAAACAGTGTACATACACATTTCAGGAATAAAGATAGGAATTTTTTGACAATGGCATCAGCTCTTGCAGTTAGGATAGGGGATTTTTTAAAACCTTTGTTCCTTTGTGCTTCCGAGAAAAAACCAACGTTGTGTGCTCTGTAGGCAAGGTCTGTGAATGGGTACGTGTGGGAAGAGAAAGGTAAGGGGTGGGACGGGGCAGGTGGATTAGTAGCACAATGCAGTTGCCTGGCGCCGGGTATAATGGTGCTCGCGGCAATAGTAGAGGGTGCTTTGCGACTCCAGTCTCTTTCATTTCATTTCATTTTACTGCTTTAGCAAGAGTTCATGCAGGCATGAGCTGGTTGTTCAGTGTAAAGAGAGCACTTTCGGCGATTGTCTTGTCAGTAACAACACATCATAAAAAGTTACCGTTTACTGTGTTCTCAGGTGTTAAATGTTACGAGAACTCCACGAGGGGAAGACCGACATCAGTAGAGCGGCTTGCACGTAGAGGCGATTAGACGAGTAATTAGCAAGCTAGAATCTACCTTAAGAGGGCGTGGTACATAATTCAACGCTAAATGCATTAATCTACAACTGTAGGTTTCTTGAATCCAATTTGCGGATATTAAACAATAGCAATCCTAGACAATAGTTTTATCCAACGTTTTAAACAAAAATTGTTTCCAGTGTTACGAATTTCTGAGGCACAATCTCTGACGACGGAACCTCGTGCATTTAACTGCGGCGCAAGAAATCACGCGTAATGAATTAGTAATTCTGGATAAATATTTACTATTAAAGCTGGCTAATACCATTATCTAGGATTGTCATTGAATATTTTATCCGTACTGGCTTCGAAAAAAGCATAGAGAGCAATTGATGTTTTTAGCGTTTATTTATCTACCACGTACTCTTAAAATCCAGCACGTTACTCATGCCACTTCATTACTATCAGAAAGAAGCACGTTAATTGTAATACTTTAGTAAATTATCGTAAAAATATTTCTAGTGAGCTTAATTCAAACAAATTAATTTCTATAAATTGAAAACATTCTTCATTAAACTTATAATATGGTAGTAAATTAAACGTGAACTTATCAGAACTTTAAAAGTAAAATACATTATGATCACCATTCCCCTTAACTCAAGTTCTTGCCAGCCCTTCAAACTTGTCTGCTAGGTCTACCAGTTTGTGGATAGCGAGTGTGAGACAGATATATAGATGCTAAAATCGTTATTTTTAATGTACACGTTTTTTTTACCTGTACGGAAAAACTACGAAACAACCCTAGATAATCACGTTAGTCAACTTTACTAAGAAACGTTTACCAAGAATGATGAATTTCTTAAGCGTGAGGATTGCTTGTGCTGCAGTTAAATGTACGAGATTGTGACGTCAAATATTGTTTTTCTCTTATATACATATACGTTACTCCAGAAAAATCTTTGCCCAGAGAGTTGGCAAAAACTATTGTGTAAGATTGCAATTTTTCCCCCATATTTGCATTGATAAGTATACAAATTTAAACTGATGCTTTCATCTGTGAATTAGGTTTTAGCGCTTGTGATGTGTAATATGAGATAAGTGTGGTGCAGCACTGGAATGAAGGAGCGGGGAAAACGGAAGATACTCGAGAAAACCCAGAGATCAACGACATCTTCCGGCACGATTCCAACGTGCGGAAGTGGGTGTCGACCGGGCAGAGACTCGAATCAGGATCGCCTTGGTGGGAGGATAGTGAAGTAGCCGTTGTGCCACGTGCCAACCCTTCCTTCCTCCCCCCTCCCCCAACTTCTCCTTTTCCTATCTTCAGCTCCAAGACAACCTCTATAACTCGGGAAGGATATGTAACGTTTATATTAGTTTTATGTGGGGAGTCGAGCTCTTGCGATCGTTTCCCTTCGCCAGCTGAAGTTTTCACGTAAAGGGTCCTAACCGAATTGCAGAATCTCCATTTTGAAGTAAGTACTTGGAGACACGTGGGTTTTACATCGCTGCTTGCATACTGTGATGTCAGTGCGCTGCCTACCGCGCCGGTTTTTTTTCTCGAAACTATTTCATGTGCGCCCATTGTATCAATGTATGAAAAAAAAAAAAACATTTCGGGCAAGAACGGAGTGTAATTGTTAAGACGCATGCTCATTAAATAGGATGTTTCTAAGCCTTCTAACGGCATTTTCAGACTGCCGTACTTCCAGGTGCATAATGAAACTCTATGATGAAAAACGTGTACTGAAGTTTTGCTACAGAATCCCGCCAATATAATTACTGTATGTGACCGCTTAAAGACACCTAGTAAACTGGATAGGAGGAAATCTTGCACGCTAGTGTAGCGTTTGGCTCGTTGCGATGCGTAGTTATTACTGCGTGTTTCAAGATCACCCTTATAGCTCCGTCACTTCTAAGCCTCTAATGCACCCTCAAGAGTGCGTGGTAGATAAATAAACGCTGAAAACATAAATTGTTTTCTACGCTTTTTAAATATGGATAAAATACTCGATGACAATCCTAGATAATGGTATTTGCCAACTTTATAAGTAAATATTTATCCAGAATTACTAATTCGTTACGCGTGATCTCTTGCGCCGTAGTTAAATGCACGAGGTTCCGGCGTCAGAGATTGTGCCTCAGAAGTTCGTAAGAGTGGAAACAATTTTGTTTAAAACGTTGGCTGAAACTATTGTCTAGGATTGCTATTTTTTAACTTTCGTAAATTGGCTTCAAGAAACCTACAGTTATAGATTAATGTTTTTAGCGTTGAATTATGTACCACGCCCTCTACGTGAATTTTATTCATAATATAAATTAGGGTTTTAAGATATGCAGTGTAGCAACCAATCATATGCTTGATTATTTTACAATTTAACTGACTTTTGAACAATTTTTATAGAAGAACTTATATGCACGCGCTCGGAAAATAACTTATTTTTTCTTTCAACATTCAGATGCATGTATCTGTTTGGACTTGCCGTTCGTAAATAATTAACACGTAAATTAAGTGTAACGATACATAGCGTTTTGAAAAGTCGATTAACGTGTCGTTTGCGCTTGACAAATGCTTGTTATAATAGTGCAAGTGTTCGATGAATCGATATTGGCTTCTCGCTCCTCTCCGTAAGTGTACTTGATATGATGGAGGGCCGGGTCGTTCTAACCAATGGTTATTTTATAGGACTCTGGACTCCAGGGATATAGCAGGTTTATGGGGTTATTAACGTGGCTATTAGACGTAAGCTAGGGTAAATTACGATTTACAGATCCCCCAGGACAGTACGTGGATGTCAGGTCGATATTCATTACAAGATACCATGACTAGAACATTTTTTGTATTTAACCCACGGTATAAATTTTTGCTTGGCGTAACGAGATGACTTCGCCATCCACGAACAGGTACTTCACATGTCTTATGTTGAATTTGTTATCAGAGCGTTAGTATTACCAGAGACGGGAAAAACTCGTGGGTACGCAGACCTGTATAGTAAACTCCTGCACATTGGCTACTAACACAGTGCTAAAACATGATTGGGCCTCCATTTAATTACTTGGGTAAACGACAGTGGCACAAACATAAAGTTGTTTAAATTCTAGCTTGTGTCGAATAGAAAAAGTAAATTTTTCAGGACCATGCTAAGTATAATGCTGGAATGGCAACGGCGCGCGAAGGATGCGATACGAAAGCCGCGACGCGAATAACAAAATACGTCGACTTATCAGCAGCGACGTTTCTGTGACGTCATCGCGTCCACCTCGACGCTGATTGGGTGACGAGTTATTTTATTCGCGTCGCGACTGTTGTGAACCCAGCATTACCGTACACACCGCAGTCTCATGCGTGACGACAGCAATCCGGGTTCGAGTCCCGGCGGAATTCCTCCTGAATTTCGTGTGAGGGAATCGTGGCGAGCTGTACCGTTGGTCGACGGGGTTACTCGGGGTACTGCCCTTTCCTCCGTTATTTGCATTCCGCCGTTGATCTATACTCGATATCGTTTCCAGCGCTGAAGACCTCGCTGTTCAAGACACTGACTACTTGTCTTACAGATAACCGAGTTTCAACGGAGAGTGGGTTCTAAAATGGATGAATTCTAATTTGCAGGGACTTAGCAAAATTCGTGTTAGCATTTGGGGACAGACTAGACTTCATCGTCCTGCATTACCTATTGCCATATCAAGGTGGTGGGGGGTAAGACGGGCATTTGCCCCGAGCCTCATATTCTAAGGGGCCTTACTTTTGAATCTATAAAAAAAATATTAATTGAAACGTTCTGTCGTTTAATATGTGTGGCATAACAATACGAAGTATTAATTTAGTTTTGTAAGAACTGCATTTTAGTAACTTGCCTTATTTTTGCTTTGCTCGCATATTTATTTCTAATATTTTTGTGTGAACTGAATGCATTTTACTGTGGAACTTGTAATTATAGTGGCCGTATTGGTATGTAGTCACTAATATAAAGATAAATATGACATACCCTTAAAAATTGTCCCAGCGTCTAAAAAAGGGGGAAAAAAGGAAGGGGGTGGGGGCTCCGATTTATGTTGCTCGGGCCTCACGTTCTGATAAAATGGCCCTGCATATACCCGAGTACAACATGTGATTCCTTTAGCCACGAGCCTTTATGTACTGTCAGTTACGTGTGCAATAATATTACAGGAAGTTGGGTTTCTCCACCATGGAACTTTTGATTACTGAACATAAGCATTCTCTGCGCAGGATCACGATTTTTTTTACCAATAGGGACGACGAATGAATACAACAGTTCGGCGTCTAGCCCTAGCCTAATATGGAAAAAATAACGCGAGCTTTGAGTGTCTGTACTCATTGGACAATACGAAATAAATCCTTAAACAAAAATGTAATACGTAACATTAACAATTATACTAAGATAGAAAATATCGTCGTTGCCGGTGAAAAACCATGTATGTGTCATCGGTTGTATGAAAAGAGGCTTCGTAATAAAATTTGTGTACGCAATTATACTTAAGTGTACAGACTAATACAAATGAATTTTGTGTATGTAGTTCTGTGATAGTTAATATACCGCAACCACTAACAATAATATGCGATCTTTTTTTATTATTACTATCTAAAAATTTTTTACTTTTGCACATAGGGGTTTTTTCGCCGGCAACGACGATATATTTTTTTTAATTACGCAAATCCTTATATTATACACATCAAAATTTAGTAGTTTTCAATTCACACTAAAAAAAATATTAGTAGTTTTCCTATGGGACTTTAAACGGTGACCCTATTCTTTTATTTACGGAAAGTTTGTAGTAAAGTCCAGTGCATGCTTTTATATTTTCGTTTTACGATTCCAGTTGGTATTTTTAATATCACAGCACTGTGAAAAATCTGTTTTATTTTCCCCTCTCTCCATTTCGAGGTGTCCAAACCATGTTCCTAAGCATGATATCTTAAAAAAAATAAAAAATAAAAAAATAAAGAAGCGTAGTTTTAAATGTGTTCTATCTTTATGTAGGAAAAGAAAAACACAAGCCGAGTAGTATTTTTAAAGTAGACTTCCTACTAACTCTCTGCTGCACAGGTTTGCACCAACTGTAAAGATTTTTTTTAAATTATGAATTTGTAATTTATTTTAATATTGATTTATTATATAAAATACACGACCGCAAGCTTATAAGGTAAGAGTCATTTAGCGCTGAAAATATTCTCATCAGTTGTTTGTTGTTTATATGCTGAGTAAATGTAATGAAAGCTTGGTATTAGTTGAAGCAATGTTACATTGATGCATGTATTGTTACGTCAGAGTGAATGGCGAGGTAGATGTATAAGTGGTGTCGGTGCTATATAGATGCTTGATGTGTGAGATGTGACCTCAGCAATGTGATGTGGGCCACTAACTGTACCACAGCGACCTTCTTCCCACGACACTCTGTACTGCTCTCACCTCCGTCACTTGTCTACGCCAAGTACGTTCAAGTGCCTGCTGTTTCCCTCTCGAGGTCTTCCAACGTATTGTGTGGCTTCGTCCATGTGCAAACATTCTTCCTATGCGGGTAAATGATAGTGAAATATTGTGCTATATCGTCTCAGAAAACCACGAGTGAACAAAAAAATGCAATAAAAAACAAGCTGAATTCATTGTAGTCAGACATGCATTACTAATCAAACCTAGAAGAATTGCGAGAGGGATTGTGCCAAATCACAGGAAATGCAAATAAACGCAAAATTACGTTACTGCGATTTGTGTTAGGGTGGAGCGTTCCAATCATTGGTAGTGATATATATATATATATATATATATATATATATATATATATATATATATATATATATATATATATAGCATATGTTATGAAAAAATATTTTTATATACGATTACATTCATAATATAATGACAAGATATACGTTTACACAAAACAAAATGGTAGATGTTGATACATAGTCCATAAAGAACGTCAGACGGAAAAAAAAAATTACTCCTTGAAAAGAATACGACGAAGAAAAAAAATTAAATTAAAAATAATAAAAATATTGAGGGGCATGCCCCCCTCCTCCCAACCACTCTCAAAACTTATCCCGGTAACGAGCTGGGAATTTAATAATGGAACTCTGACAGCCCCTTTTAAAGTTCGGTATCTGGAGTTATCCCCTTGGAAAATTAGAATTTTAATTTGCAAAATGGTGCTATTTAAAAAGTTTTCGTATCTAAATGTAATTTATTGAACCCTGGTGGAGGATTGTGTGTGTGTGATGTGAACGTATAAGTTACGAGGTGCTACGAGCGACATTGGCCGGCACATGTATTGTAATATCGCCTCTATTCTCAAAGTGTAACTACGCGTGCGGTGCTCCCGCCGTAACGTTTATACTGTGTGACTTTTAAAAACTGTGACCTTATCATTTTATTGAACCCGTCACTGCAGATTCGCAGACCCGCATTCCCACACGTAGAACAACTTGTCTAAATGTTGCGTTCAAACGATGAATCACACCGAACAGTGTGACGGTAATTATGAGTTGTTCCTCCAGATTAATGAAGACGTGGCGTAAACAAAAGAAATACCCTGGTAAAACCCACTGAATATTGGGGAGGTGCACCACCTTTTTGAGACAGAATCAACGTGAGTGCAATGTAAGTGTGGACCTCAGTTTGGAACGAATCCGGGGTACGTGCCTTATAAAACAACCGCCTGGAAAAGCCGAGCCTAGTTAAATAATATCCACAAGTTGTCTGAAGGGTATTGATTTTCGTAAATTAGAATTGTTGACGCACTTTTACTAGTTTCTAAAAAAATCGTAACTCTGAGCACATTGCACGCAGTTGAAGCGCCAGCCAGGCGGTCGCCTTAAGGCCTATACATAGTTGAAAACTTTAGCATTTGACGTTACGTTAGCTTTCAATACGTGGCTTCTTACACAGTCGTACACGATTGTGTCGCCAAGCTAAAGTTAAGCAGCCTTGACTTTAGTTTCCGGTAAACTGAAAACCTTATGTTAACCTTTAAGTCAAAGTCAAAATGGCCTTTCGAGAAAAAAAACATCTGACTATCTATGTTGTAACGAAAAATTGTTTATTTCTGAGTCTCGTTTTGTTGTACAGTATTGGGATTTCACGAAAAAGTTACAGGTTTGTTTTGAATGTACCCGAGAAACTTGGTAAATATAGCAGGAGAAGTATTCCTTCAATAGACGGCGTTGCTTTTCTTCTGAAAATAATTACAATAATTGAAGTATATATTAATAATTTGGGCTTAATTTCGAATGTTTACATATGATTTTATGGTATATTTATAATGATTTATATTATAATATTTCCGTTTAAAAAAATAGATTTTCAATAATTTTTTCAATTGTCGTTACTTTAACTTTACGTATGTATTGTGTATTTGCGAAATTCATATAGTAACGGAAAAAGTCAAATGCTAAAGTATTCGATTGTGTATAGGCCTTAAGCATTGATGCAGGAAGAACATGAAATAGTTAACACTGCACATTGTGCCTCGTAGAGTGGCCACAGTGTTGGTTAGCTATATTGGGGCCCGGTAGTTAAGGCGAAAAGATTTTTGCTGCACTTTGTTTCAGTGCCTTACGTGCGCACCTGCATCTTCGCTTTGTGGCCAGTGATTGGATGCCTTAACATACAACGTCTGGAGGTTAAACCCGCAAATCACAGACGTGTTGTGTCACAGTTAATCCATGTACTGATTGGCACAGTCAAATGAATAATAACTCTGCACAAAAACACTTTACCAATAATCATGAAGTTGAGCCTCAGGTGTGCACGTAAGACACTGAAATAAAGTGGGGCAAAAATTCGGGCCCTATATATATGAAGTTGTGTCCTC
>PNEQ01129291.1:32411-65127 GCA_003012365.1 Medauroidea extradentata
GTAATTTTCGCGAAAAGAATTTTGCAGCACTTTGTTTCAGTGCCTTACGTGCGCACCTGCATCTTTGCTATGTGGTCAGTGATTGGATGCCGTAACACCCAGCGTGTGGAGGTTAAACCCGCAAATCACAGACGTGATGTGTGACAGTTATCCGTGTACTGATTGGCACAGTCAAATGAATAACGACTCTGCACAAAAAACACTCTGTCAATAGCCATGAAGTTGAACTGCAGGTGTGCACGTAAGACACTGAAACAAAGTGGGGCAAAAATCTTTTCGCGAAAACTACCGGGCCCTACTCATAACAAAGTTGGTAGCTAGCATTGCAATTCAAAACATCACAGTTTAACGCTACTGATTTGTCAGATTAGTAATATAAGTACGTCAAGTCATTAAGTAATGATTTTATTTTCGTCTTTCGTACGGATTATATCACATAAAGCACATGTTCTGAAGCGGGCCAGTGTCGTATCGTGGTAGTGTTTCAAGGCATGCGATGCTAAGCAGTGACTATACACAACTTTGAGTTGTCTGTGGACCCATTAGACTGGTAGATGTACGTAGAGTTCCGAGCCTGTAGCGTACAAGATGCAAGGAACGTATTTATTGTCCAGTAATACACCTCGGTCTACACAACACATGTTTATTGTCATATGGCAGGTAGGCTCACTGAGTCCACGTGATCAAAGCGTATAGTCGGAGCTTATATTGCATGCCTTGGAACTAAAGGCACGAGTATTTCGCGTATTGATTCTAGGTCAGGTTGGACGCCAAGAACCTATATATAACTGTAACTTCTGTGATTAGACGACAGCTGTTTCGACACACCTTCGGAGATTGCAAGCCAGTAGCAAGATATTCGACTTTGACCAGTGCGTTTATAGGCTGCTGCCAGATTAATACGTGAAATACTCGTGCCTCTACTGGAAACACTAGCACGATACGCCACTGAAGTGGGTGTTATGAAAGTGTGCTGTACTTAAGAAATCCTCACAAACTCCTCATAAATGCAGCTGCAACTACCAATATTCTTATTGGGACACGTAACTTTATGCCGGTAACCACAGTGGCCACTCTAAAAGGTACCATTTGAAGTTAACCATTTCTATGTTTTCCGAGCCGCCGTCGTCATGCTACAGCGTGTTGGTAGCTATCACACCGAGGCAGGACATTCCTTGATAGAAAGCTGCTGGGATTACACGTGTCTATACTTGTAGCCACGTGGAGTAGAGAGCCGCTGGCGTGTTACCTCGCCTACTTCCGGCGTATCGACCAGAACGTTATGCACGGCAGACGACGTGCGTGCGTGTAATTATATCTGAAGATTCCCGTGTGCGTGAGACGGTCAGCGATCCCTCTGAGAACAACCATTTTTCCTCCTTTAAGTTCGGATCACTGGTCTTTTAAGATTGCCGTGTTAGTAAAAATGTCTTAACCGTGAATTATACGTAAATGGGTGATTGTAAGCATTTCGTTGTAGGCTCACAGTCGCCAATTCTACAGTTTTTTGTGAATATTAATTTCAAGCGCCCAAATAAAAAAGTAGGTATAAGCTGTAATCGTTTTGTTTATGAAAAAAAGTTTTATTAGTGCAACTTAATAAATATTTTCTTAACGGAAAATTAAATAATTTTAGTTAACTAGTCTAAACCGTACAGTTTTATGGTATTTACAAAAAATATAACTAATTAATGTAATAATGTAAAAAAATAATAACCGGTTAAATTTAAGCAATGGTACTATGATAGTGTCGAAAGGTAAAGTGCTCAGGTGGATACTAAACTAATAGTTATTTTCCTCCATTACTGTGTTATGTAGAGTAGATGTTGCACGTTAGTCGGTTACTAGATTTATCACTTATGTTTAGGTTTGATTGTTTAAAAAGGTCAAAATGTGTATTTCCGGTAATATTTGTCAGGCAGTGTGTCAAGTGTACAGACATGTCAACTGACATAGCGTCAAACGTGCAAATAATAAGTGTCCTCACGAGTGTGTAAATCACAGAAGGTATGTGAAACAGAGTATAGCAGGCTGGATGTGTAAGCTACACGCGGCGTCTTCTTGTGAAGGTGACAAGGAAAGTGTTGCAATCAGGGAACTACACAAACATATTTGTTGCTGTGTGCGTCACTGAACCGATGTTTGTTCCTCTACGGCCCGGCCTGGCTGGGGGACAGATTAAATGTTCTGCATTTAATGCGGCGCCTACGCCATGCTTCAAATACGTTGCAGTTTGTCCGTAAACAGGTTTTTTTTTCGAAACTATCCTACGTGTGCCCATTGTGTCAACGTTCTGAAAGAAAACACACTCCAGACAAGGTCGGAACGTCATTGTTTAGACACACTGTTCATTAAAAGCACTGTTTCTAAGCCCCCCAACATGGATAAAAACGGCCTTTTCAGACTGCCGCACTACAAAATGTACTAACCGGATGTATGTGAAATTCAGATTGCTATGTGTACTGAAATTCGCTACAGACTTTCCACCATGCAATTTAGAATTTGTCAATTTCCTACGTATGTATCACATTTGCTCTAGATTAATACTAGTAAATTACTCAATCTGTTAAGAGAGTATTCCGAGCAACCATGAGTGATATTCTTCACTCAAAAAATTTTCACCTTAAAAAAAATTATGTTTCTAACACTGGTATGTTAAATTTTTCGATAGTTAAACTACTTAAATTGCATCATTTTGCACCTTGAAACTCAAGTTTTTCCTGGGGAGGGCCCCCCGCTTTGACTGTGAGGTCGGTGTTCCTTTATCAAATGTTCTCATCTGAAATCTTCCTCCTCCCCCCTCCTACGACACAAATGCTGGCTGCGCCACTGCTTGCGTGTCACTGTAGAACGGGCCTTATAGCTGTGTAACTTCTTAGCATCGACCACACTAAAGTCGATGTTAACGTGCTCCTCTAGCTAATACAACACAGCTGCGCCAGAGGCAAGACGTGTGGCTTATTTCACAGCTACAATACGCACCTTTCACCCCAACATAGGCCTACATGAAAGCAGTGGCTAGAGAGCTCCCCACCCACAAAGGTTCACAGCGTTTGTACGCCAGCTGTTATAAGACTCTCTTAAGGAGGAGTGTTAGATAATTTTCTTGTATTTTCAGTTTTCAAACCGTCATTTATTCATATTTTTTTTGTCAAAAATGTCTCTTTGAAAATTCAATACGATATATTCTTGGTAAACTACTTGACATAAATAACAATGGAGTCTGTCATTCATTTGTCATGCAGTGTCATTACAAGAGAATAATTGGTTAACTTTCAAGAATGGTTACAAGTCCAATATAAAATTACCATGTAATACTGTTATAATCTCCAAAATTCATCACAAATATCTTCTATGCCTTGACATTGCCACGTTTACCAAAATACTTTAAAACAGAAGTTATTGCATAGTATCAATAAATACAATTCATCATCTACCTCTCCCCTGAAATATAGCGATAGCCACTCTTGAGGCGTACATCGAAGTTCAAAAAATCTTTAATAATATGCTATTTGTGTGTAATTAGTTTTGCTGTAACAGCGTTGCTTAAATTTTCTGCTGAACTTTGATATGTCCACGTTAATAAAGCTATAGCCAAGAAATGTCCCTAAATTATAAAACAATACTTGCCAAACATGCGACACACGTGATTCGGCATTTAAAGCACTACGTTACAATCAACCGTTTTACTAGAATAATTGAAAAAAGTATTATAATAATAATTATTATTATTGTGTCAAATCTCCTTTACACAATTTTCGCGATCGCGGAGAATTTTTATTAAAATGTATTCATGGAAGTCATAAAGAATATTAGACCTAGCAAATATACATTATGTTAATAAAGTTACAGTTTAATACCCGTATTACTCAGAAAATAAGTAAACAATGACCACAGAGGGAACGAATTAAGTTAGACGATAATATTCCCAGAAGGGTCACCGGGCAGTTTGTTGGGTGTCTGGAATGAAAACTGAACATCATATTCAAGACTGTGCGAGAGAAGTCGAGTCAGTGGTGTCTGTCAGCCGGGGGTTTTAGGATAGTGCCGGATTTATGTAGAGAGCCCGGCGATGCCTGTGATTGGTCGGCGGGCCGCCAATAACGGGCGGCTTATCTCGCATGGCCGCACCTCACACGGCGCCGATATGGAGTCCCAGCATTCACAGCGAGGCTTACTCCCTCTCCAGCTTCCCCATTCAACCTGTCTGACTTCAGCCGGCCCATTATACCGCGCGTGATATTCGCTCTGGAGCATCTGGGTCGCGCTCTTTACACCCAGCTGCTTGCAAATGTCAGGGAGACGACCTTCTCGTGCCATATCTAGCATGCCTTCCATTTTATGCGGGGAGAAACACCAATGTAGTGAGCTGCAGCGTGTTTTTATTTGGAAAGTGTGTGTGGTAAGAATAAGTGGTTTGTTGTATGTGAGGCGAGTTGCCTGAGGATGACTGACCCAGCCAGGTGATGTAGAATCTACCGCGGTTCACCTCAGTTTTCAACGTCATTTATTATTTTTATATTTGTACCAGATAGTTTCTTCTTATTTTATACATAAATTGTTATTAAATCTTTTTCTTAGGAAATTTTTGTATCTCAGTGTTTGCATAATGAGTCGTAAACTTCAAAATTTTGACTTATGGTTTTAAGTACGCCACTGAAACCAACTGACATACCAAACTGAAAAAATGCATACAATATAACAATGTTGTAGGCTATTATTTGACATATATAAAAACAAATTTTTTTATGTTTTTTTTTTTTTTTAATTTTTATTTCAAGATTTGGCATTTTTTATAAAATACAAAAGTATTTTATTTTTTGATTTTATATATGTCAAATCATAGCCTACAACATTGTTATACACTGTGAATTTTGTCAGTTTGGTTTGTCAGTTGGTTTTAATGGCGTACTTAAAACCGTAAAGTGCAAATTTTGACGTTTACGAATCATTACGCAAAAACTATGAGAGATACAAATGTTTCCTAAGAGGAAGATTTAATCACAATTTACGTCTAAAATAAGAAAAAAAAATATCTGGTACATATATAAAAATAGATAAAGTCGTCTAAAACTGAGGTGAATCGCGCCCTTAAGAGGGCGTGGCAGGTAAATAAGCCCTGAATTCTTCAATTGAGATCTACACTTTTTCAGTCAATGTAGAAAAAGTACAAAACAGCATTCCTTGATAATATTTGCCAACTTTATTAGCAAACGTTTACCCGGAACTATGCATTTGTTAAACGTGATTTCTTACGCCACAATTAAATGTACGAGATTTTGGCGTCAGAGATTGTTCTTCAAAAATGTGTTACTTCAGAAAAATTTTTGCTCAGAAAGTTGGCAAGAACTATTGTCTAGGATTACTAACATATACGACCTTGTTTGTTACTTAATAATTGCATGTATTATGATCTTGCGTGTCTAAATCAGGCGATGTAATATCTTGGCATTTCCTAATTTTTTTTTTTCGAGGCTGTAGCTTAAATTGTGCTATGTATTTACAAATGCTGTACAGTTAATAGTTTTCATCGCTACCGTTTTAAAACTTAACGTCTGAATAAGCACAAAGTTACAGAGAAGATAGTTTTCCATTTGTTTAATAAAACGCGGTTTAACTGGGAATAATTTGTATTGTGAAAACTTGAGTCAATAGCTGGGGTAAACTGACTCGTGGTAAAAATGTAAGAGCGTTGTTGCTAGTGCTCTCTCTCTCTCTCTCTCTCTCTCTCTCTCTCTCTCTCTCTCTCTCTCTCTCTCTCTCTCTCTGTCGTGCAAGCATGCCAGCTAATAACACAGAGTGCACCTGACATCTCCCAGTTGGCGCCGCTGCCGCTCCACATTTGTGCGACTTGGCAACGCTGCGTCGCCTGTAGACGCGGAAGTCGTCGCCGCCAGGGCCGCACCGCGTTGCCAAGTATCACAACTCGTACTTTGCCTTGCCAGCTTTTCTGGGTTTAGAAGTGTGGAGTCTGTCGCCAGATGTCTTTCTCTTGCCAACTTTGAAACTAATGTTATGTTCAGTATAGTGTGCCGGCCTTATTAGTGTAGTCGGTTAGGCTGAAGGTCCTGGGATCGAGTCCCAGGATGTTGTGTTGTTCGTTCACGTCAACCTGATCGGCTCCTAAACCATGCTTCCCTGTTTATTTTGGTTCTGTGGTAAATTATTTTTAAGCCTGAACGAGAACACGTATCAAAAATGTGTTCGGCAGTTTTCTTTACAATTGTATTTGCCATGTTTTTTTTTTTTCGAAACAAATAGTACGGTTTTAGCTAAGTGTGTAACTAGCGGAATTATGGTAATTGTATTTTAGTCATAACCGTATAATTTATTCTCTTAAAAATAAGCCATTGCGGTAAAAACTATTTTAAACAAAACTGTCAAACAGAATTTTGATATCTATTCTCGTTTAAGCAACATTTTTATCGCAGCAACAGAGCATAGCCTTAAGACGTCGTTGTTAAAGGGCATTAAAACTCTTGTCGCCTCTCCTTCAGTATATTGCTGGGTGAAGGAGGGGCGATGAGGGAATTTATTTACGACTCTCTAAATACGCCATCGGCGCAGAAACGAAATTGCTGTGAATCGTGATTTAAAGTTGAGAATAAAAAGGCGCTTTTGTCTTCCTAGACGGCCGGACGTGGGAAAGGATAGATGTCATCTGCGCGCTATATTTGTCGTGTTGACGTAGAAGACTGAATTATGCCGTGCCGGAATATTGGAGCCTTTTCAACCAACTATCCTGATAATTCTCCTTCATGTGCACGCTTTCTAAAACAAAAATTTTTTGCCACAACAAAATGTTGGTTACTGCAAAGAAAAAAAAGTGTTTATCTCACCCTCTACAAACTAACTTTGCCGAAAAAAAAAATTGTGTTACGATATTTTGTAAGAAATCTTTGCAGTGAAGGCATTTGTAATATTTCCAACACAAGGTTTATGCTGAAAAATTATTGTCTGTGCTTCGGAGAAATAAAACTTATTTCCATAGAAAAGTTTTTATAGAAAAAATTTAACTATGCCCAACATATTATTTTTAATTCTTCGCGATAAGGCAAGATTTCATTACCGCAAACTAAATATCCTTGTAAAGAAAACGTTTTTACTGTGCGAGGGCCGCGGTGTGTTAGCGGTCAAACTACTCGCCTCCCGTCATTGTGATCCTAGTTCAATTCCCGATTTTCGCTCATGGAAAACGTGGCAGGCGTTGCCATTGTTCAGCAGCTTTTCTCGATGTATTTAAATTTTCCCGCTCCTGCTTTTGACGTCACTCCAAACTCCTCATATTGTCTTGTGAAGTGCGTGTGGAGCAGCGCCGGGAGGAGAAGGCGGCGGGGGAGGGGGGAGAGATCCCTGAAAAAACCTGTCGAACAGCGGAATCGTCCGACACGATTCCCACATGCGAAAGTTCGGGGACCGACCTCGCCGGGAATCGAACCCGGATCCCTTGGTGTATGGCGAATAGACTGACCGTTCGGCCACCGCAGCCCCTTTCTACGAAATTAAATGCGATTACAGTGCTCGTCTGAAGCAAGCGTGATTGGTAGACGTGCTGGTTACGGACTAGGATCTACTGAACTGTATAGTCGAGTGCAGGGTGTGATTTCATGGCTCACAAGTCTGTATGTGATGACTAGAGAGGATGGTTTATCGCGGGAAAACTTGACTCTTTGCTGCTCGTCTCCAATTTGTAAGATATGGTGTTCATACACTATTTTTCGTTACATAGCAATGTAAAAAAATGTTTTAACCTTCGTAATGGGCTGTACAGATTTGTCGTTCATATTAGGCCAATAAGGAACAACTAAGAAATACATATAATTAGGTTACGTAGTGAGCTTTCTGTGTAGCATGACAACTCGAGCTAGTCTTCAGAAGTTAATGACCTCCATGAAGGTATTCCGTACAGGAAGTTGTAAACTAACTAAACGTGATGTGCTACCACCGTGACTGATTACTACGATTATTTATATTAGACTAATTGCATCCATTTTAGGCTGTTGGAAACACTTCTGCCGTTATATCTACGCGTGCTCGTGTTCCCAATTTGCCGTCTGAGCAGTAGGTGGATGTCGTTCAATGGTTTTTCGATATTCGTCCGAACTGTGTGCTTTGCGATGCGTAGTAGTTTATGCATGTTCGAGATGAGCAGAAAATACCCCAAATTTACCGAAACTAAACAGCGTGCAAGCTGGGTTAACCAGTCAATATTCGGACGTGCCAGCACAGTGGTTGTTTCCTCAGAAGAGGCGGAGTAGGGCTTCATTTGCCAGTAGGATGATGCACCACCGCATTGGCACCTTGTTGTTCGCAGATACAGAATGATACATAGCCGCAACTCTGGATTGGTCGCAGAGCAGCTGGTTACCGGCCTCTTCACCCCTGCCTCCCAGAGGTCCAGGCCTTATCCCGTGCGATTTTTTGTTCTGTAGTGTTACATAAAACAACATTTGTTTCATCTACCATTGCTGACCTCACAACTAGAATTACAGACGACATACAAACCGTGAGTTTGTGTGTTTGTAAGACAGCATTCAGTCAGTTATACGAATAATGTTTTATCTCGGGAAAATTCGACTGTTCGCTGGGCTTCAACACGTTCAGCTTACCAAAGATTACTGTTTTCGCATGTATGTGTAGCCGTTGTCGTATTTGACCTCGATGTTAAGCGCTGACCAAAATATCTCACTAGAATTAATCAAGTTAGAATTAATTGCATTTGACATTTATTCCCCATTGAAACTCGTATCTACAAGCGTATGTTCTTTATTTCTTCCTGGCAATATCGAGCTGAGTAATCTACTCGACTGAATCAGTATTTGAGACTTGGCCGGCCGCGATAATACGAGCGGAATGCTGACGTTGTTGCCAATCTGATCCACTTACTCCATACTGTCGGACCTTCCGAATCCTTGGCGTGACATCACGTTTAGTCGCTTCTGGGAAGCATACGTGGATGCGACTTAGCCTGTGATTCTTTGTATCAGAATGATGCGTTCCAAAGTACCCAGATAATCAGGCTAGTATGAGCAGTGTAGTAATGGCGCACCACTCTCGTTTCTTAGAAACGTGAGACGGATTATGTCGGCCGTCAGTGTATCGTACAGTGTTCCACTACCTTTAGAGCCGCACTAATAATGCCGCTTTTGAGCAGTTTTTTCCCTTTAAAATCTTTCGTTAGTTCCTTTCCTCTAGTCTCTTTAATTACTCTACGTTACATATCGTGAATGATTATTAGCAGATTTTATTTCCAACGTGTACTCTTTCTGCACTGCTTTGTACTAAAAATTATTTCTTAAGATTTTCTTTAATTTACATGGAAATTTTCTGTTCAAAATAAGTTCATAGTATGATCAGAATAAATAAATAATTCAATTACATTTTGTCCTATTGAAAGTAAAATTACAAGGTTATATTTTGTAATGTTACTAGTATGACTCGTATTTTTAGAAGAAAAATTTGTAATTTTGCAGAAAATAGTGTTGTCAAAGGCTTTTCATCGTAAAAGGACAATGCAAGTTGAGAGTGTAATGGGCCGGATGTCACAAATATTAATTTTTATTCCGAATATTTGTTAGTTGTTTACTAATGACATATATTGGTCAGGCCTTACATATGTTACTAAACAAGCACAGTGTGTGTTTGATTATAAATAAATCATGTATATCAATATTGAACTTACGTGTGAATTTAAAACTGAAATGAATTCCACTATGTTCCCGCCTTCTGGCAGTCATACTGTGTTTGACAAAGGTCGGGGTGAAGGTAGGGCCGGCTGCTCGACTAGCGAGACGTGTCTGTCTCCCGTCCGACACGTGGAACAGGTGAGGTGAGGGTGAGATGAGTGTGGATCACAGACGGAATGAGAGGCGGGGAGAACGGGAGTTCCCCGAGCAAACCCGCCAATATAGAACCCGGATCGTCTTGAGAGGGAGGCGAGAGGTCTGGCCCCTCGACCACTGCGGCCCACTTGAAAGACTTGCAGTTCTTGATACTGAAGAACATAGAAGACATTAGCAGTGACGGCGGCCACATAGTTGAGCGCATGTGTTTTAATGTGCCTCAGCTAACGCGCGGCTTGTTTGCTCTCACAGATAGACGACGTCCTTGTTTGCCTGAAGATTTAAACACGAGTGCAGGTCGTCGTCTCTGTATTCCCGACCACACACTACAGCGCACTTCAAACTAGCACAACAAAGAAGCTGTAATTGCTCTCTTAACTCTCGGTTCACACTTAAGGGGCCTCCCTGCCTGTGCATCATATGCGTTCCAGCGAAATACAGCGATTCTTTATTTACTAAACTATTTAACGTGCATAATATATTTATATATACGAAAAGAATACACACTTCAAACTATGTCGCTATAGATTTAAAATTTCAGAAACATTTTCGGGCCCCTAAAAATGACCACAAATGGCTTCAAACCACAACTATAAAAACAATCGATAGACTTTGAACTATGCTGGCCACAAATAAAATAATGGGATCACCGCTTAAAATCCCTTCGTAAAACTGTTAATAGTAAAGCACTGCACGCCAGCTGAGGGGCTTGCGCGGAGAGGCGATAATACATTACATACGTCGGTCAACGACAACCTTGCCGCTCCTGCCTCACACACACAAACACAGCCTATCCAGGGAGGTTGCACAGTTAAAACGTTACGGTGGGAACACTGCGAACGCATCAACGACTTTGGTCGTAGATGAGATATCACGGTATATGTGCCGGCCGGCGTTCGCTCGTAGAGCCTCGTCCTGTCTGACAACTGTGGTGTGAGCAGGGATGTGTATTTACGTGTTAAATTGTATCCGGTTGTTCTCTGGTATTCTTAATGCTATCGCGTCAAGTTAGAAACATAATTCTGTATTGAGAAGATGACAGCATTGCTACAGGAATAAATTTGAGGTACAGCATTTGTAAGGGTTTTTTGACTGCGTTTTTTCTTAATGAGAATACTAATTTATTCATATTTTTCAGGGTATTTAAAACATGTCCTAGAATATCTTATTTAGCAATGTAGGTCGTGCCGAGGACAACAGTCGATGGTGGCTTAACTGTAGTAAGGTTAATTCCACTGCAGGTTTGGAAGATTAACGAAATTTTTATGGGCGAGTTCGGCAAGGAGAAAGATACTGCCCACCAGATGCGGTGGTGTCGGTAAGGGGGCTGCGAACTTCTCCGAAGTCAATACCGAGGATTCGCGAATGTGACTGTAAGTTATTGTGTATACGGTCTTAAAATAATAGTCTCACGAAAGACAAACTACACTCGTGAGTCTTCGGCACCGACCTCGGTAAATTTCGTAGGCTCCTTATCGACACAAGCACAAATGGCGGCATAATTTTTCCCTTGCCAAACTAACAACGTTGAGGTTCTTAACCTGTAGTAGAATGAACCTCAATTGTAGATTCGACAGGTACCGAACTTCACGTGTTTAATTTAATATGTAATTACGTACATTGAAAAAAATTTGGCCACCACAAAATATTTTGTCATTATGGACCTCATCACATTTGTTTTGCGGTGAGCACACAATTTTACTGCTGCCCCAGGTAAAGTTTTGCCGTAAAAAGAAACATTTTTGCAAAGCCTTAAAAATAGATGGAATTATGCAGAAGGTTACCAATCCACAAATTGCTGAAGCATAGATATTCATGGTCAAAGTCTACTGTGTCCGTATAAACCTTGTAAAATCTGGTTTTTCTGGCCACTTCGTTTTATTCAAATAATATGATTTTATACTTCTTCTTTTTCTAGGATATACTTCGTATCTTCTTCTTCTACTTGGTGTGATTATCTCTAAACAAATTACTTTGTGGGTTGGTTCCATTCTGCATGACTCCATCCAAACAATGTCTATGTTGATAGAATATTTTGCGTGTTCCACGAAAGCGTTTTTTTTTGTGTGTACCCTTGTTCGCGCCATGGCTCTGCTGAGATAAGACAGCACCTCAGCGTTCTGACTTCAAAGTGAGGAAGTGTTGTTGGGGGGGGGGGGGGAACTGAACGTCGCGAATCAGCTGTAGGCGCGTGTTTCCGTCTCCGGAGAGGCGACAGGTGCCGGACAAGGCGTGCTGCCTTGGTGCGTGGGCCCCACCGAGCCGCTCCTCGACCACGGCCTTCGACGTCACACGCCTCGCTCACTCGCGGAGAAAGACAGAGAGTGATAGAGGGGGGACCACGTTCATCGCCTCGCTAGGAGAGACTCAGCACCACAGTGCTGCCTTCGTCTCGAGCCGCTGCGGGCCTTCTTCGCGCCGACAACCGCGTCCCCGAGTGTTCTTGTTCGTGCGTCCTTCGCCGTCGACGTCGGCGTCTTCGCCCTCAACCCCGAGGAGGTGGTGCGCGATGCAGCTAGTGGTGTTATCGTGACGTAGCAAGAAGACATGGGTCCGGATATACCTAGCAGCGCGCTGGCCGCGCTCAGAGGCATCCTTGTGTCGTCGTTGTCGAGGGAGAACCTCCCCCTGGGAGACACCGCCCCCGCCGCGCCGCCCCGCAGACATCGCGACCGCAAAGTCACCTTCCTGGAGGCCGTGGGTGAGCATTCTTCCTCCCCTTCTTGCTTTGAGTTGACGAGGCCGTGTGCTTGTATCTACATAAGGCTGAAAGTCGACACAAAAACAGTCTTGGACTGTGCTCGTCGTCTATTTTGTGCGCAAACATTTCTCAAATATTATGCATTTCTGGGGTTTATATGCAAGCTGGTTTTACACGTTGCACAGTTGATGCTGAATAACTCCTGTTAAGATGTCGACCTTGCGTCAGAAATTCTTGCGCAAGGACTTTAGAAAAGCACGTCTTGCGCGAAGAAAACAAGATAGAGCATGCTCTATTTTTTTCATCAAGATAGTGCAACTTACATGCAACTATTGTTCCTGTTGGTCGTTTTTGCTAGTCATGTGACCTTTTGTATAAAGGAAATCATCAGTGATGTGCAAGGAAGAATTGAGGTGGATGAAGGTTTTATTTATTTAACTTCTACCATTCTTACAGATCATATTAAGGACGCCGCCTTGCATGCATTTAAAATGCGTTGCAGTGTGTTAGTAAATACGTCTTTTTTACTTAAATATTCCGCATGTGCCCATTGTGTCAATGTACGAGAAGAAAATAAACTTTAAAATATGACGAAATAATAATTCCTGAACTTCACGTCAATTGGAAAATTCATTTCGTATACCCTCAAAAATGGCTAAACACAGCTTTTTCGACCGGTTATATTTGAAAAAACTGCCCCTAGGGTTCGTGTGAATCTACTCTTAGAAACATGCAATGGACTTATGCTTAAAACATTTTACTAATGAAATATGTCACCACTGAAAGTGTCAGTCAGGCGAGTATTCTACGATATCACTGCACGCCGTTTCAGTGTCTTGCGGTAGAGGCGATACCGCATTAGCTTAGGTGGTTAACATCGCCGTGCCTCACTCATACAAACGTAAGACCAGTAGGTGGGACCCTTAATGTATATACAATAATGTTGGTAAGAAACAACAAAAATAATGGTATAAGATCTTTATGTGCGGTAAAATACTCGTATCTTCCTTCCTATTTCGTAATTCTGAACTCAACGCAAACCATGTTTGGTTAACAGTTTGTATATGTTATAATTTAAGGCACCTGCCTGGTGGCCGTGTGTTTGTGTGAGTGAGGCATGGCGCCAAGGTCGATGTTCACTGACTCATCTGGTGCGGTATCACCTCTACCCGCAAGACACTGAAACGGCGTGCTGTTGTATCAAAGGTCATTAGCCTGACTGAAACTTTCTATGATGACCCCATCTTTTTATTCTCATTTACTTAATTTCGTAATACCATTCAAGTATTTAAAGAATGTGCAGTATTTTTATCTTTCTAAAAAAAAAAAATTGTATTCTGTGCTTTTCACCACCACATATATGCGTGCAGAGCTGCACCTACGTTTTTAATTTTTTTTCCCCCCACTCGAGAATAGCTCGTTTCGGTTCGAAGTTTCCGTGTTTATAGCGTATAATTGCTACTCTTGAGGTTTTCTGCCTGCATTCCGTGAGTTTCTTTTTAGTCGTGCAATTCCCCCGCGGCCAAGTAAAAGCCGGATACCCATATTATAGTTCTTTTCCACGGTTAACAAAATTGTGCTGTCGCTGCCTGGAACTCTGTGGGAAGGCACGCTTCCTACGAGCGGGTCATAGAGCCGGATGTGCAGTTCACCCGTGTGCGAATGTCGACCCTATTGCTTCTAGTTCTGACGTATTTTTTTAAAACAAGTTTGTAATGTTTTTATGTTGCCATTGTATCCTCAAGTTTAAGATTGTTGCACGCTGTTGAATGTTTAACACGAGATTATCAGCTTTTTCATGTTGAGTGTTTGTAAAAGAATCTTACATATTATTGGAATGTACTTAATTTTTACATAACTGGATGTATTTTTATGTGAAAGAAGAAAAAATATTACCGGAGTGATTAGCGTTCATCAACAAAAATTTTAGCAAATTTGTAAAAACAGAAAAGTTCTGGTGGAAGGACCACAGGGGGTGGATGGCCTTAGGAACTTTCTTATCTGTATGGGCCCGAGTTTTTTTTCAGATGAGAACTGATAACGTAAACTAGCTGTGTTGTAAATTTGTTTTACTATATAATGTAATTTCTAAGGCAAAATGTAAAAAGATTTTAGCTAATTAATTTATCAACTAAAAGGAAATTACGTTAGCTAATTAGCTACCCTGATGCTGTATTTGGTTTCGACAAAATCAGATATTGTAGTTAAAATCAGTTGTAACAAAGTTACTGAGCACTCATCGGTATCGGCTCTAGTTTTTTTTTATTTTTTTTTTTTAAAATAACTATCGTCAAAAAATGTAGAAACTCTGGCCCAAGCACTTAAATCGAGCTTTCGTATTCAGTTTTTTTATACTGAAGTTAAAGTTTTTTCCGAATGCTGGGCTGGCGAATCATTGTGTTAAAATGTTATCGCCTCCCGGATAATTTTGCTCTCTCATTATCGCCTTTGTGATGCTCGCACAAGGAACGAAATTGATGGTAGAGAGAATGTGCTAAGGGAAGAGAGGGGGGTGGGGAGAAAGTAGGCTTAATAAGAGCACACGTTCCCCCTTGTTTCTGTCGTATGTAGCGCTGGTGTGTTCTCTTCTGGTCGTTACTAGTTCTTCTTGGAGAAACTCGTCTAGATGAGGGAAGGTGTGACGTCTCTAGTTGCTTGCAAGTTGCAGTAAGGTTGTAGTGTGACGGGCCGCTATCTTGTACACCGAGGTTATCATGAAACGTAGAACAAGATGTACACCGCCTTGTTTACAAACCCAACGAGAGTTCTGTGCACATGGTAGTGCTCGCATCTTTGCTTGTGTATGTGTGTGTGTGTATGTGCCTGTATGTCAAGAGATTCGGAAATATTGAGTCCCTTTCTACGGGTTGGTTGTGACTATACATACTTTGTTTTTCTACTCTAAACAATTTAGGAATAAATTAATACGTAAGTGTACCAATTACAAACATATACAAGCGACTTGCACAGCAAGGAGCGTTAAAATAGAACCGTCTGTAAATGATTCTTGCTAGAACTCAAGACCTTGCATAAGGCCCGTATTGACTATTTTTTACACCCTAGGTGAATGAATGCAGCTCCTCCATTTTTTAACCTACAGTCTACATATACGAATATTACAATATTTCGAAAGCTGTAGTTCAGCTTCAGAGCAAAATGTGTTGTGTTTGTTACCTGTATATTTCATTTTATCCTTTAAATTGTGTTTTATTTACAGCCATATCTTGTCGAGCACTAAAATTAAGCAGTGATGAAATGCAATAAAAAATAAGTGCAAACCAGTTTATCATCCATCACGGAATATTTTGATTTTCGTTTCATTTTAACTCTTCTAACAACATTATAGACGAGAGTGCGAAAAATTACAATTTCCCATTTCAATTCCTTGTGTGTGCTTTCCCCCCTTCCTCTTCCCGCGGAACTGCTTCCTAGGCCAGGAACGACCAGCCTTATCGGAACTATGGCTAAAAAGATAAATAATTTTAACATTAACTACTGTTGATGAGCTCAAAATTTAACTTTAGTACGGGAGTTATTGCAATAATAGCACCCCGCACAGCACTACCAGTCCACGTAAAAATAAATATGTAATGTCGCCACACAGACAGCCTTTGTGGAAGGCAACATACTCGCACATTATCAGCTGTTCATCACGTGAGATTTTCAGGTCTCGTCCAATTAGTTGTTCTGCTTCAACTATACAGTCATTCCGAACATGAATATTTGGTCCATGTTGTGAATAAAAAGACCAAACGTAATTTTTTATTATTCATATATCAGTAGCAAAGGCATGTATTTACAACTTTCAAAACGTTAATAACATTTATGTACATTTATACAATTATGTTCTGCAAGACTCTCATGTATACAACTGGATTAAAGTGCCACGATGTAACTTTGAACTTAGATGGTACTTGGTTATTTTATGAATTACATAGTTAATTTAATTTTTGGACGGTTGTGTTGTTAACACTGGGCATCAGTCTTGCTGGAGCCACCCCAAGTGAGCCTTCGAAGCGACCAAACTCAGCTGCAAGGCTAGGTGTGTGTGGCAAATTTGGTAACACCTACCCACACTGTGATCGAGGCTGGAGAAGACGGTGCTGGCGTGGGTTGTCGTAATAGCGGAGGAGGGGGAATGTCGAGTTTATAAAGTCCTCGAGGTTAGCTTTTTTTTATCCTCTAGGAGTGAAATAATAAATATCGTATGGGACTATACCCGAGGGCCAGAGTATCGCACCACGAATGCAAACCTACAACTGGAGGGCCGTATTCACCTGCTTGACGTGAGATTAGTGCCTACAATGGAGAGGTTCCAGAATGAGGACAGGGGAAGTGAGAGATCCCTGAGAAAACCCGTCGACCAGCGGCGTCGTCCGACACGATTTCAACGTGCGAAAGTCCCGACCCCCGCCTGGAATCGAACCCGAGTTGCCTTGGTGTAAAGCGAGTGCTCTAGCTACTGCGCCTACCGTGGCTCCCGCTGGTAGTTATAAAGTAAGCTATACGGGCGAGACTTGTGTGCGCGCGCCATGGCCGCTTTAATGCGCGGGGCACTAAATTCCCAGGCCAGCGTAAAAATAATCTTTTAGGCTATATTTTCCGATATTTCTGAAATCTATTTTAAAAACGCCGATTTCCTTTTCCTTAAAAATACTCGAAAACACATTCTCATAATTCCCCACCCCCATGTTTAGTCATGCATTTTTAGTTTTCTTTTCTCAGTGTAGGAAATGTATTTTGTCCGAAAGCGATATCGTGAGAAATGACTGACGGCTGCCCTGCATAAATTAGCGTGTATCCTTGTTCTCGCCGGGACTTGCAGGTAGATAAATAAGTGCGAAATTCTTCAATTGAGATTTACGCTTTTTGGAAAGTCAGTATAGAAGAACTGTAAAACAACAATCCTTGATAATGATATTTGTCAACTTGATGAACAAACGATGCATTTGTTAAGCGTGATCTCTTGCGCCGCAGTTATATGTATGAGAGTTCGACATCAAATATTGTTATTCAGATATGCGTTACTCGAGAAAAATGTGTACTCAAAGTTGGCAAAAACTATTGTTTAGGATATATATATATATTTTTTTTGCGATTTGGCTTGGAGAAACCTACAATTCTGAACTGCTTCTTCCAGCGCTGAAATGTATAGCCTACCCCACTTATCGTAAAGGAGACATGTTGAGTGCTGACCACTGACTACACACTCGGGTCAGCTGTAGACAAGGAGCGTTTCAGTGGGTCAGCATGCCAAGGATACTGCTCGTGTGTTTCCTTCACTACCACGCACTGTTGCGTAACTGATAACACCGCGTGCAGTCATTGCTATATAGGTGCCGGGGTTTAGTGCCTGCACCGTCCACGTAGTTTGTTTCAATGCCTTATGTGCACATCTGCGGCTCTGTAACACTGTCAGTGTTCGGATGCTTTTAGCCGGAAATCTGACCAGGATCGCCGTGGTGAGAGGCGAGTGTTTTAACCACTACACCTTAGCAAACTCTCGATTGGCGGAAATATTACCTGTTTACTCAGCAAGTTATTTTCTTATTTATGTCTTGAAGAAGGGCGTAGTTAAAGTGGGGGTCTTACACGCTTCTTAATATTTCCATTTGTAAATCATAATATTTTATTTGAAGTTACTGAAAACATTATTATAGTGATTTAACATTATTCAAATGCATAGGGTATTAGTCACAAATTATTAAACACGCATTACGTGATGATTCTAAAAAGTGGAGGATAAATTCATAACTAAATGTTATATAATAGTCTAATTGCTTCATCAATATTTGTAAGATGTTACGAAATAAGAGTTAATAGTAAAGAATATTTGTAAAATGTATTCCTAAAAAAGCAAGTAGTACAAGATATCAGTAATTGTAACCCTAGTTGTGATGTCAAACAAAGGTGTGTTGCCCCATTTTACACATGAGTGGTGAAGATTATTAATGGCGGGAAAACTTGGCTGTTTGCTAGGTTTCAACGCACGTTCAGCTTAGGAAATGATCACTGACTTTCGCTTGTACTTGGATCTACTACTATTTAACTGAGCCAATAATAAACCCGCTATTGTAATATTTGATGCGTGTTATTGGTCTGCAGACAGGTACGTTGTGTATGGCGTACATCACCCAATTATGCACTGCAATAACTACATCGTTTTCAAGGGTATGTTGGCACAAAACATTTTTACGATATACCATCATCTCTACATATGACAATTCAAAATTCAACCTCATTCATAATATAACATAATAATCACGAACACAAGTTGGACGCCAGCTGCGTAGTGCGGAGAATAAGGTCGCATGGCTGGCAGTGTTCCAGTGGACACTTTTGGTCAACCGAAGGGCACGCAGCTCAATTTACTGTATACAATTGATTACCTATTTAGTAGTTTATCTCTAATGTATAGGAAACCTCGCTAAATGCGTAATAATCCACAACACTACAGTCAAACTGTACTCAACTACCCTAATAGTTCAATTACAATTCTGCCGTTTGGAACACACCGCTTGTTTATGGTCGGTTGTGTACATGTGCGCGTATTCCTCTCCCGAGGTCGTGGCTGATGATTCACTCTGCGCCCGAGGAGAGCCGAGATTGTGTGACTCAGTTGTTTAAACCCGCGTAGACATCGGCCTCTCTCTCGGCAGGCCACTTCATGGGGTCAACTCGCTGGTCAGTGTAGTCTAGACTAGTACGGTCTGGCCAGTTGGCGTGTAATTTGAAGCAGGAATGTATTGTACCGCGTAATCACACATTTGCCTGGATTGAGTAGAAGTTTAATCGTACTTTCTCAAATTTGTTTACTGCTTAAGGCCCTTTCAATCAAATTTTGCTGGATTTTTTAAATTTTTATTTTTTAATTTAATTTCTTGAATGTCAAGTGACGCCATGCTGACGTCATAACCGCTGCCATTTTGTCTTTCAATTTATTGCATATCGTGAATTTCGTCAAAGATTTTCGTTTCGAACATGTTTGAAATTTTGTTGAATCAAAGTATTTTAGAAAATGAAAGAGGTTTTCCTAACAGTATCAAATAAATCAACACATTTATTGCATTATGTATGCGAAATATATAGTATTAAAAAAACTACGAACATTATTTATTTTAGATAATATATAAAAATAATATCGAATTATTTTTTGGGTAAACCGTGTACTTTTGTGTCGTTCAGGATTAGTAGATAGTTATAAAATTGTTACATTATTTATTTTGTCCGTAATTTGTTTGTAAATTGTGTGAAACTTTTCAATTGGTACATTCAATGTTTATTGAATCATACTTCTTGACTTTTCGTGCTATTCAATAAATTGAATTCAAGGAATTAATTAAATGATTATTTGATAGTGAGAAATGGCATTTTAGTACACTTATAGGTTACTCTAAATTACCGTTAAGTATTATTGTGTACATTGTGGCGTTGTGGGTAAGAACACAGTTTGAATATTCTCCGAATGGTTTAACTAAACTGTTAGTTTCTTATTTGAATAACTGATGTTTTGTGACAAGAAATTTCCACCCGCTTGTTTAATGCCTTACGTGCACATCTTCGGCTTTGTTTCATGGTTATTGACAGAATGTATGTGTCTAGAGAGACGCTCGTTTGATTGAGCCAATAAGAACAAGGATACTGCGATACCACGTCTGTGATTACCAAGTAGAACCCGAGACGCTGAGTTTTAAAAACATTTAATTATTGAAGATGAAGTAGAGTTGTAGAAGTGTACATAATGACATTGAAACAAGTTCGTACGAAATTTTGCTCACCAAAATTCAGTGACTCTATTCTTAGATTTTCATGTTACATGTATTTCTAACAACATGCTCTATTTCGAATATATTCTTCTATTTAGCCATTCGCCATTCCTAAAGGTTATGGATATTGTACAGTGGCTAGAGCACTCGCCTCCCACCAACGCCTTCCGGGTACAATTCCCGGCGGGGTCGGTCACCGAATGTTCGCATGAGGGAATCGTGTCGGACGACGCCGCCGGTTGGCGGGTTTTTCTCGTGAATCTCTTGTTTCACCCGTCCCTTCATTCCAGCGCTGCTCCATACATCATGCCAGCCCTCACCAACGCTAAAGACCTGGATGTTCAGTGCTCACCAATATCTCTTCACTGAAGGCCGTGGCAGATTTTATGCGCGGTTTAAGTTTAGAATAGTTAAAGGTATTGTTTTAAAAAAATCCAGGTTGTAATATCGAGTTGAAATTACAGTAAAACGCTAAAAATTGTGTTTGCCGCACATCTTATATAGATAAGTATTTTGAACTCGCTTGCGTGTGTATAGTCGTGACGTGGGAATATAGTAACAGTGGCGCGAGACACTTTGGGTTTTGCGTTTGCCGTTTGGCCGGTTATGTTCACAGAAAGCGAATACTGAAAAGCAGTTAAGCAACAAAAAGTTCGAATTACTGCTTACTAGGAAACTGCCGAAATTGCGTTTATCTAACTTTCGGTACTTACGCCTAGTAAACAGAAGTCTCTCGGATAGTAAAACAGAGAGATGCGAGATTGTTTTGTTTACTGTACAGCAAACGTGAGGTGTTCTGCAGCGAAACCGTTAGTTTCAGGGCATATTTAACTGAAGTTCTGCAAGATAAATTATTATGTAAAAAACTTTTGGCAGAACTATTTGATGGGCTTGATATCGTTTGCGAAGGTGAAGTTTTCGAGCTGTTGACTTGTCCTAATTAGCGCAGACCAGACGTCTTGTCTAATTAATGTGCGGGAAACACGCTTGTTCCTTCACAAGCTGCAGTCGTAGCTTAGACCACATGCAGCACGCTAGCCTCACCTGATAACTAGGGACAGGACAATCTCGTGAATTCAATGACCTACAAGCTAGAATCTATTGTCCTATACATACTCAAGCCCCTACCATTTGTCCACTACCTGCTGCTCAGTGGAACAGCAGGCAATGAGCGAATACACGGGGCTTGAGTATGCATTGTATAATGGATTCTAGCCTACATACAGTCACTGGTTTCGCACCGCCGCGCCTGTGTCCCAATGTCAATACCGGCAACCCATTGTTACAGACATGCAAAATTCGCGTTATCAGTTGGTAGCAGACTAAACTTCACTTTCCTATACCTACCAGAGCATAATCTGAGATTCAGTTGGCCGCGAACTTTTATGTGTTGTCATTAACGTGTGTTACGTCTTTACAGAGATTGGCCTATCTACCGTGTAAGCATTCTCCGCGGCAAGTCACGAAAATATCGGTCAGCGGGAGACATCGGACGAGCCTATAGTCACTTGGAGTCTAGTCAGCTGTCAGAAAATAACGCGAATTTCGCATGTCTCTACCCATTGTCTTTAGTTTTTTGTTCTTTGAGGCTCAGTCTACAGGAATATTCATAGTCATATTTTTATTTTCGAATTACTATCAGATTTTTTTCCCCTTATTTAAGACATAACTTTTGAGTAAATTTTGTTCTTATGCAATTTATTTTTTCCTCTCATAGTTTTTGCGTAATGGCTCGTAAATGTCAAAATTTGCATGTTACGGTTTTATGTACGACACTAAAACCAACTGACATAGCAAACTGAAGAATTCAAAGTGAATAACGTTGTTGTAGGGTAAAAGGTTTCCTATATAAAACGACTAAATATTTTTGTATATTTCAACGTTTTTATTTAAATACAACAATATTATATTTTGTTTTTACATAGGTAAACTTGTTGCCTGCAACATCGTGATTCACTGTAAATTTTTTCACTTCGTAATGTCAGTTGGTTTTAGTGTCGTACATAAAACCGTAACATGCAAATTTTGGCATTTACGAGCCAATATGCAAAACCTATGAGAGGTATATAAAAATCATAGGAACAAAATTTAGTTGCAATTTATGTCTAAAACAAAAAAAAAATAATAATTGTACAAATATAAAACTAACTCTATGACACTGCCGTAGACCGTGCCCTTGGAGAGTATCACAAGCTTAGTTTTGTAAAATGTACCTAAAATGTATCACTATTGCTCTAGTAAAATATATTTTGTTATAAATTCATGAATTTCATCTGACCAATATTGCGATGATGGAATTGAATTTTATGTGTGTGTGTGTGTGTGTGTGTGTGTGTGTGTATATATATATATATATATATATATATATATATATATATATATATACACATACAAAATTTCCCTCGTGGTACAACATTACAAAAAATTAAAAATGTAGGGGGGAGGTAAATCAAACTATAAAATCATGTAACTTATTCTTGTTTCAAACAAAAAGTTGGTTGATTTATTGATATATGCGCATGATACAAAAAAAAAGTACCAATTTAATGAAATTAAGTTGAAAATAACATTATTAGTCGTGTTTTATTTTTATGCCATTTTGTCCAAATTAGTGCACGCTTCATTGGCAAAAATTCGTGCAGAAAGTAAATTCTCTACTTCTCGCATTATTGCTAAGTTACTTCATGTAGCCAGTGTAGTTTTTTAAAGTTGCCTACAATTAAAAAATAATAATTTTTTCCCGCAGTTTTTCTGATGCAACTTTTGTAAATCTAGTGATGCGAAAGAATTATTCGGCCATTCCAATTTGCAGCAGTTGCAGACGAGCGTAGCTGATGTTTGCGGTACAGTGTGTTGGTGTGGGTTGAACTAGGGTGTCTTGAGGTGTGGGCTTAGTTGTGACCAGTTTCCACGAGCACACGTTGCCCTCGTCAAGGTGAAAGCTATCACAGCACAGCGAGAGTAAACTTTCCGGTACGTGAGCGAATAAAAGTTGGAGCGCGCCGCCTACATGCGAGGTGCTTGGAAACTCGGAGGTGGTAAGGTCGATTCAGGCATGCGTGTCGGACACATCATAGCCACTACGCGCAAAGCTTCGAAACGGAAGTATTCCCATTGTAGTCTCTCCTCGTAATGTTTTCAGTAGACCTTCACCACATAACATCAACATGAACACGACTACGATATTAACAGTTGCATACTCACCAACAAGAACACACTACTAAAACGGGTAGTGAAAGTCTGAGTTAAGGGGCCTCCCTAGATACGTTGGGTTAGTGTATGTGAGGCAGGAGCGGTAAGGGTTCCGTTGACCGATGTATATAGTGCATTATCGCCTCTCCGCGCAAGTTACTCGGCGTGCAGCGCTTTACTATTATCCTTTTTCCTACGGGACATTAAGCGGCGACCACATTATTTTATTTGTGACCAGCGTAGTCCAAAGTTTAACGTTTGTTTATGTATTTATGTTTTTCGAATCCGACTGTTATTTTTCCAGATACAGCAGTTTGTAAAAGCCATTTTTGACCATTTTGAGGGTCCTGAAAATGATGTTTCTAATAAACATGCCGAATGTTTAAAACTAAAGCGACATTGTTTGAAGTTTGTGTTCTTTTCGTAGATATACAGATATAATGCGTGGTAAATAATTTCGTAAAAAAAAGTATAATCTAACTCCCTGCAACGAATTTGAAGCGCACGTAGGGAGCCCCCTTAACAGTGCAGGAGCAAGAAGAATTTTTTTTTCCATCAGGTTCTAGTGTCTTACCTTAATAAAATAATTCTTCCTGATATACAATCGATCCGTTAATAGTAAATCAATAATTAACTTATTGGCAATTAAATATAACATAAAAAATCAAGTAACTAAGAAAATTAATTTAAGCTGGTATGTTGCTTAATAATGTTGTTCTGTAATGGTTGGAGATCTTCTGTAGCCACTGCCGTGGGTGTTTTTTTTTTTTTTACCAATGTCGGAATGTTGGCACTTTGTGTTTGTTACTATGTCTTTTCTAGATGTTCGTTGCTGTATTGTCTCTTGATATTATGCGGATTATGTTTTCTAGCATTGATTTTATTGCTGTTGCCCGTGGGCCCAATCTTTTGGCCGTTTATTATTGGAAAAGGAGAAAAAAGGGGGATGTAATGGTTGTATCACCTACTCTAGTCGGGTGAGGCAATAGTTGGTGCTAAGAGTAGGTCAAAAGTGGCGCCTCGGGGCGAAGGACGATGATAACAATTCGTGCCCACGATCGTACATCGTGTCACAGCAGAGCAACTGAACTGTCGCCGCCTGCTTCTCTGCTGCCGGATGTGCGGGAAACTGAATCTCTTGGTCACTACAGCAAGTTTATATTTTCTTAATTTTGCTGGACTGAGCTAAAATATATTTTAAGTATTTATATAGCTCCTTAGTTAACCCCCGTAAATGCTATTTTGTTAAAACAATCAAATATTACAGACATATGACGTGTCACTGATGTGTTAGATGTCATTCACAGTTTAGTGTGTAGTATCCGATTTAAAGCATCTTTCTGTCTTTCCGGGGCGTAGTTTAAAAATACTACTCTACTTTATTTGTGTTAGAACTAATTACAGACCTTAAAATTACACAGGTTTAGTAAACGGTACAATTCACTGCACAGTGGTTAGTGCATAACTGGTAATTAAGTACTACGTTTGGTAGTTCCAATTTTGATGCCGTCGAAGGTTATTTTGATTCGCGAAAGTGGAAACTTTAGTCCCTTTTTTAAATTTCTTGTGACGTTTTTGTTGTAGCAGTGAAGGCTGATAAATATTGTGACATTAGTTTACCAGTTTTTTTTCTAGTAAACTGACAATTTTATTTTCTCCGTCTAGGTGCAGCGAGGTAAATGATTATTTTTCGGTTGGGAAAAACTATAGCAGTTTCTGCACCGGGACAATTTAAGCCAGGGGACAGACTATGACTAGGATAACGATAGGAGCATTTTCAAGAAGGAATGACGTGGCTGAATAGTGCGCCTACGGAGAGAAAACCAGTTGCACGGGCTGTCGACGACGACCTTGAACGCCCAGCAAGTAGGCGTATGTCGGCGATCACGCCGCATGGCGGAACTGTCGTATGATCACACACATACCGTCACCATCACCACGTGTACGAACAACACCTGTAGTAAGTGTGTATGTGCAAGAGGATAAGACAACTGCATCTTGCCTGGGGAAAACGCCGTTATACCAAATGCCCCTCTCCATTCCCCGTAATTCCGCTGATGATGATAGAACCCACGACTGCTACAATGCAGGCCTATACACTTAGCAACAGCAGGGGGGAGGGCAAGGGATGACACTCACCCAACACCGACTCACGCCTCCCCCGGAATTATGTAACATATGTTCCGAGGTGTTAAAAGCTGATGAGAAATGAGAATTTGCCGTTTAATGCCAAACAACTTTTTGCAACACATTTTTTTTATTGCAAAGAGGGAAGTTATTACGGGTCTTTTTGAAGAAAATTTTTTCCCGTTGTCCCCCTCCCGTGGAATAATTCCTGGTGACGCCCATGGGCCTACTATGCTAAGTACATCGGCCGTGATCTTTCATTTATTTAAAAAATTGAAAATAAGTAGAATATTTTTTAAACCAAATGCTTTGGAAAAATTTAAGACTTAGAATAGTCATAAGATACACAATTTTGCCAAGGGGTTTTTTTTTTTTTTAATAATGTACTGTTTGCTAACAAAAAATTATTTTGCTTCACTTTTGCTTATTTTGACAACAAAATATGTGCTATTTCAGGGGCAAAATTTTAAAAATGAATTTGGTGTATTGCAACAGAAAAATACAGATACAAACGATGATATATATGGGTTATAACTATTAAAAAAGAATTTTTGATATATGTATTAATTTGCGTTAAAGTATTTTCCAAACCACTGCAAAACTAAAGAGCGAGGTCTAAAGGGCGCGGTTCGCCTCAGTTTTCAACGTCTTTTATTATTTTTATATTTGTACAATATATATTTTTTCTTATTTTATAGATAAATTGTGATTAAATCTTCCTCTTAGGAAATTTTTGTATCTCTCATAGTTTTTGCATAATGAGTCGTAAACGTCAACATTTAGACTTTACAGTTTTAAGTCCGCCACTAAAACAAACTGACATACCAAACTGAAAAAATTCGTACTGTATAAAAATTTTGTAGGCTATGATTTAACATGTATAAAAACCAAAAAATATATTTACTGTATTTAAAAAGAATTGTTAATATTTTTTTTTAAATTCTCATTTCAAAATTCAGCATTTTTTTATAAAATACAAAAATATTTTATTTTTTGTTTTATATATGTCAAATCATAGCCTACAACATTGTTATACACTGTGAATTTTGTCGGTATGATATGTCAGTTGGTTTTAGTGGCGTACTGAAAACCGTAAAGTGCAAATTTTGACTTTTACGACTCATTACACAAAAACTATAAGAGACACAAAAATTTCCTAAGAGGAAGATTTAATCACAATTTACGTCTAAAATAAGAAAAAATATGTGGTACAAATATAAAAATAAATAAAGACGTTGAAAACTGAGGCGAACCACGCCCTTCATAGGCCAGTGGACATGCATACGTCATTAGTTTAGTTTGTGCTTGGGAGACGGTGTACTTGGACCAAACATTACAGAGACAGTACCAAAAGCACGTAGACGACACATAGTTAAATCACCATGCTATTTCAGTACCGTCAGCACTTATTCATTCTGTATGTTAATAACATTACATAAATCTCATGCACGCAGTTTAAATAAATGTTGTGCCCGAATTAGCCCAGATAATTATTTCTTAAGCGTTGTCAAGTTCTTTCACCTACCTTGTTAATTTTGAACTAGAAATCAACGAGAGCAAAAACAAAACTTTTCTTGCGGGTGAATACAGAAGTTGTATAACAGGTGGCCACCCACCTGGAAAACCTAGAATTATCAGGGAAATTATGGCCTCCTGGAAATATCGGGGAAATCCAGGGAGTTGATGGTCTATCTGAGAAATTACAGGAAATTTACCTGCCTCGTTCATTTTGAGCTTTCGTAAATGTCATAGGAAGGGAAATGATGGAGTTTTGAGAGCATTATAACAATTTTTGTTTTAAAAATTACCGTCATGTAGAGGTGACCATGCTCCATAATAGTTTTCGTAATTACTTCTACTGAATGTTTTGTCAAATTCACTGGCAGTAATGTCATAAGGACTTGAAATATTTACCTTTATTAGATAATGGGTTTAATAAAATGCCAAAATGTTGTTTTCATTATCGTGAAATTTAGGAAATTTTTGGTTTTCTGTCAAGGAAATCAGGGAAAAGTCAGAGTTTTTTTTTTTGTTGCAGTGAGTGGCTATCCTGTAATAGTATAGGTTGTTCGGTGTAAAGTGAGCACTTTTGAAACACTAGTAATTTGTTTTCTTTTAGATCAAAGTTTCCTGCACATTTTTAAATAAACAAATAAATACGTTAGTAGTAATCAAAGTATGTAGATTCTGCCGTACTGAAGAGTTAACGTATAATGTAGCAATAAATAGTATTTTTAAATCACTATTCTAGAGAAGACGGTGTTCATAAGTTCCCACTATATCGCGTACCATCTATAGGCACGCATTTTCAACTGTAAACAGCTCAGGACGTTATACCGCTTGCTCTATCGACCTCTAAAACATAATAATAATAATAATAATAATAATAATAATAATAACTGGTGGGGAAGATTACTGGCAAAATTTACATTATACAAATGGCGGGGGCTGTTCCCCTTAATGTTTACAATATCAGCTTGTACCTACACTGTCACAGTATTTTTCAATCTTTTAGCAAATAAAAAAGTTCGCACATTTTTGAAGTGGTTAAAATATTCTAATTTTGGATAAACAAGACGAATGTCCATATAGTATGTTTGATGTGAACGAAAATAAATTGCTATGGTCTTTATCACATGTTACCGATTTTGTTTTGTGTTTAAAACCGTTTTTAGTTGAATTCGGGTTGACACTTAACATTTATATAACAGCTTGTACAATACAAAAAAAAGTATATGTAGGAAGTATATTATATTGAACTTGTATTTGGTACAGCCGTGTTTGAATGTTTCCTAGCATTCCGTGTGGCTCTCGCGGAAATTATTGGGGCCGCGATTGGTGTAGTGGAATGAGCACTCGCGTCCCACCATGGCGATCCGTTTTCGGTCCCCGGCGGAGTCGGTCCTCAGATTTTAGCTTGTGGGAGTCGTGCCGGAGATGCTGGCGGGTTTTTCTCGGTATCCCACGTTTCCCCCCTCCCTTTCATTCCGGTGCTGCTCCATATTCATCTCCTGTCACCCCTCACCAGCGCTGAAAACATAGATGTTAAACGCTGACCAAAATATCTTCATTAAACTGAAATTATTCGTTGTTGCTTGTTTAAAAAAAAAAAAAAAAAAAAAAAAAAAAAAAAAAAAAAAAAAAACTAGTTCATTACTTTTATAAAAAATACATGTAAGCAATTACGAAGTGTACCGTCTAAATTGAATGAGATTCTGCTTATTAATACAATTAAAATAACCGGAGATAAATAATATACCGCTGGAGCTGACAAAGCAGACCGCCTTGTCGGCAGGTACAAGGACGACTGGCCTCCCACGGGTGCCCTGTACGCTCAGCAAACACATCAGCACCAGCCGGGACAGGCCGGTTCCGTCAGGAAATTGATTGGCACACTCGTTACGTCACTAACGAGACCCATTACCCGGCTAACAAGTTCCGCCCGCGGGTTAAAAGTTCAGGATACACACTCGCTCGCAGTTCACAACTGCGGCTAAGCCAAGACGGGAACTGTAGCGCTGGTCCCTACCACCCTGGAGAGATAGAGATATCATTAGAGATAGAGAGAGGGATAAATAGAGAGAGAGAGCAAATAATTGCACAATTACAATGGTTATTCTTGTAAAAACATACCAGTTAAGACTTATACTAGAAGGTGTAAGCTTTTGTCTCTATGTACAATGAGCGAAAACATTTGTCATGCATATTATTGTGATACAGAAAATGAACGTATTTGTACAACAACTGGTTAATAATTTTTACTTGTAATTATTTAAAAAGACGCGACCTCTCCGGATTCTTACCTGTCCCGACCAACTCAACGTACGTAATATATTTTTCCCTCTTTTTTTTCTTTTAATTTTTATTCTAATTGCAGACTATACCGCAAATTCTATTTACCTCGAACTACAATACAAGCAGGGCAATATAGCTAGTAATGTATAGTTAAGTCGCAGTTTGTCTGGCAAATTATGATTACAAAAAAATTCGCCGCACAGATGACGGCGTAATTATAAGTTAACAGCTGAATCGCAAGGTCTGTACTGTAGCGAAATGTAAATTTAATTTTAAGTATAAGTTTTTCTTCTTAGAATTAAAAAAAAAAAAAAAAAACGAAAAATAATAAAATTCAATATGGCGACTGACACCGAGCCTTAACATGAACACTTTACAGTCAAGTAAGGCAAGTGTCTGCGGAATACGAAACATTACCGCAGAAGACCACGGCATCTAGTTCACTGAGGTCGTCACGCGTTAGTAGTGACGTCACATGCGTCCGGCGAAAATCCCCGACTGGGCCACGCCACCGTCACCGACGCGGCGAAGCAGGAAGACTTATCAGGAATCGTCGTAAATAATTTCTCGTCGCTGAACTGGAGCTTCCCGTCCAACCACTCTCAGCGCTGTAACTCAACTGACTCGGTCGTCAACGGTCAACCTATCAGCGCCGAGGTTTCTGTGACGTCAGCTTGTCCGCCTTGACTTTGATTAGCTGACAAGTCATTCTGTTCGCGTCTGTCGCGCTATTGTGATTGCAGCATGAGGCGGCAGCTTCGTCTTCGTCCTTGTGTTCGCCGGCCGCTCCTGGTATGGCGAGGTCCTCTGCTGACGTTCCTGATCCGCGCGTCATGTTCTACCCACCCTCCTTTCCTGTCCCTATCCCGGGGCGCGCGGTCTACAGCAATTATCATCACCGTGATTTTATGTTTTATTTGTACCAGATGTTTTTTTCTTATGTTATACACAAAATGTGACTTAATTTTGCTCTTATAACCTTTTTGTTATCTCTGATGGTTTTCGCGTATTAGCTCGTTAAAGTCCAAATTTGCATGTTTCCGTTTTAAGGACTACTCTAAAACCAACTGACATAAAAAATTCACAGTGATAGAGACGTCACAGGCTACAATGTCACGTACATAAAAACAAAGAATACACACTTTGTGTATTTAAATAAAACATATTGAAATTGAAAATAAGTATTTAAAAATGCAATTCTTTTTTTTAAATACAACACTATTTTATTTTTGGGGTTTAACATACCTTAACTCGTAGCTTGCGACGTCTTTATCCACTGTGAATTTTTTTGAGTTTGTTATGTCAGTTGGTTTTAGTGTAGGCTAGTCCTTAAAACGGAAACCTGCAAATTTCGGCTTTAATTAGTCATTACGCGAAAACTATGCGAGATAAATAAAATGTCACCAGAAAATTTAGTCCTATTCTGTCTCTAAAATAATAAAAAAATTACCTGTTACAAATATAAAAATAAGAACATGGTGATGAAAATTTCTGCAAACCGTGCCCTTACACACGTGAGCACTTTGTTTACTTGTACTATAACTTCAAACATGCTACTCAGTGACATGTGTAGATTGTCACAGATCTGTGACACACAGGGACGTTAACTCAGGAGCATTCGTAGGCCAGTAAGACGACGTTTTCAGAAATAAAAGTTTTGAGATCCTCGTTTAGAAGGTAATGAAGCGATAGATACATTTTAGAAAAGAAAGGATATGACAAATTTAAGTTTAGTAAGTACGCCCAGGAAAAATAGTTTTAAGCGAGAAAATGCAAATAATCTATACACTTAAATTTCATGTTACCAGTACCTAATGGTCGACCCACTATGCCTGAGTAATTATTCTGAGCGTTTGGGAGAACATCAAAGAACCAAATAAAAAAAAAGTAAATTTGGGGACTCAGACTTTTTACTAACACGAGAATACAAAACGATATAAGTTTTCACGTCACAATTTATTTAAGTACAACATGACGTTTGGCAAAGACCTATATGGTGCCTTGAACTACTGCTTGACAAACTTAAGTGTAGTCCCGGGTAGGGGAGGTAAGAGCGCTAGTGTTTCCAGGCCGTGTGAAGGTAGTGGAGTGGAATGTCTTGGGGCTCTCTCTGTACACTCCGTACATATTGTAAGCGACTATCTGTAGTGGGTCTAATAGGCCCGTGTAATGATATACCTTGTAGATATGCGGTGCAAAACGACCTGATCTGCCCAAGTACACATTGGTTGACACTTTTCAGCTGACTAGACTTTACGCAGCGCATGTCTCTGACGGCCATGGTACTTGCTCTCTATTGGCTGGGAGTGTGTAGCGTGACAAAGGTGAGTAGGAGGGCGCGGTATGTCAGAGAGGGGGACGGCTGTAGTTCACATATTTTCCGAGGACACACTTAGGTTTGTGGAGCAGTACGTGTAATACGGCCGTAGCGTACGTATGTATGATGCCACAATCAGCATATTAAGGGGCTTCTGTACCGCTTGTCAAAACTTGGAAAACACCTACCTCTTCTCAATCACCTTAAAAACGAACTATTCAAGATACAGCAAAATTATTTTTTACGTTAAGGGAAAAAAGATGGTTTATTGTACGTAATGATTTGAATTTCACATGTCGCCATGTCAAATACCTTAAAAAATATGTAGAAAAGACTATATTTGGCGTCTCATTTCTTATTTCCTTAACAGGAACTTTGAATTCTTACATCACTAGGACTAAAGAGCAAAATTTTCTAAATGAATTGGTGTCATAAAAGTCAGTGGTTACAGAACTGAATTTCCGTGTAATTGTTTGTGAAAATTGTGTATTTTTGCGCGACCAGTGTCTGCTTCGTGCTGCCTGCAAGGAGCGACCGTTAAAACACGTCGAGCGCGCGGATAAGGCCGTGCGAGGAGGGGATGGCATGTGCGTGAAGCCGCAGGAGGGGAACTTATTTATCTGTGCTCTGCCGGCCGCCGGCGCGTAGCTGAGACTGTCGTCTTCGGGACTGGAGATAGCGATAACCGAATGTCATGCAGAGCGCCAGCATGTTTGGAACTCTTCTGCACACCACGTCACGCAGCATTCACTCTCGACAAGCCAAACTAGTAGGCCTAAAAATGTATCGTAAATACAGCAAGCGACAAACTTTTTTGGTTTTAGAAGCTAATGTGGATGGTGTCAGCGGACGAAAGGAAGAGGATATTCTAAATTTTATTTGTATGACTTATCTGAGTTATGTGGAACGTTATTACTTTGGCGTCAGGTTGAACACAGAGAGTACTTCAGCCGCCGCGCGCGTCTGAATCAACGGC
>PNEQ01129294.1:0-27555 GCA_003012365.1 Medauroidea extradentata
TACACAGGGACAGCGAATCGTTCAACAGACTCGAGGGGAGGTACACAGGGACAGCGAATCGTCCAACAGACAGACAGCGCGTACTTACCTTGTCAATGAGCTCCTTGATCATGCCATCCCACTGGCCTTTCTCGTTCATGTTGCCCATCTTGCCGTCCGGCGCCTCGTATATCTCGTACTCGAACTCGGTTATGTTGCGTATCTCGTTGATCAGGTCGATACAGTAGCCCTTGAACTTGGGCCGGCCTTTCTCGTCCAATCCGTCTTTCACGATAAACGGCTTTTGCTGCGCCATCAAGAACACATGTATCGCTCTGTACCCTCCAAGACACTTCCCATTCCCGACTATATATTACGTTTCGGAATTAAGTGTGTATGATCGATAAATAAAACACTAAAAATACTTTTTTAAGTACGCATGGTTTGAAAAGTCACAATGGCAAATGTACAAAACAACAACCGTAGATAATGATATTACCCATACAGTAATTAATTTGTTAATCAGGTTATGTTCAGCCGTAATTAATTGTAAGCGATTTCAGCGTCAGCGATTGTTCTTCAGATATACGTTGCTCGAGAGTAAATTTTTGCTCAGAATGTTGTTGAAACATATTGTCTAAGGTTGCCTTTATGTTTGGCTTCGCGAAACCTATAGTTTTAAAGTGATACTTTTAGCTCTGAATTATGTACCATGCTTTCCAAATACTTGTTAATCACGTGGATGGTAGAGAATGCAATAAAGAACATTATTGGTTATTGAACATTTTCATGGGAATGACACCATGCAGAGTTTCAGGGACAAATATAAATGCGCAGGTATGAATTCCGCGCGCTCAGAGGCGCCACTACAGTGGCAGAGCGGATGAGATAACTCAGGCGAGTGGAAACATGGGTGTTACGGCTGCAGACCAGGTGCTTGAGTGTAAAACACGCTCACCTTCACAAGTGCCCATACTCTTTTAGCGAGTAAAATGTTCAGGATCCTGAAGGGGAGAAGTTATTGTAAAACTGTCATATATATGTGTTGAATATATACATTAATTTTTTCGAAACTATCTTTTTTAAATATCGGCTAACTGACGTCTTACAAGAATAATTCTTTGATTAATTAATTATCAAAAAATGCCTCGGGTTCGATTCCAGACACGGAAGGTGCAAATTTAATGTAACATCTCTGTGTTGAGGGCTGCAAGTTGCGCTTGTTCGTTCGCCCACATCCTTCCGAAAGAAAGTAGCAAACCACAGCAGGATCAACTCTCAACTGTTTACTCCTGGTGTTCCTTCTTACGCCGGAAACTTTCAGACAAAATACAACAAATGGCGTAGAGAAAAAGCTTACGCAGTGAAATCAATTTTCAATCCATCTATGTGACGGTTTTACGAGACTTGTGCCAGTTTAGGACTTGTAAAATAACTCTCGATAGCACAACACAACCACAAGGCGCTTATGAAAATTCACTACTTGGAGTAGGGTAGGTTATGTCGGTCACGTGACTATGTTCTGCTGATCACCAGGATTTGATAACCTCCTGCAATACTATTCAAGGTCTTAAGATGGCAGGAATCCAGAAAAAGCCTACATGTTTCCAACATGATAAATACGTTTCTAAATGCTACACCTGCGGTGCATTCATTGCATGGTATTATATTTATATTTAAATATAATATTAGTTTAAGGGGTATAGAAAGGTGAACGACTGGAATACTCAATCGTTAACTACTCATCATAATTCAGTGGGATTTTTTTTACCAAGTAGATATTCTATTAGCGGACGTTTATTTATATAGTACTGGGCGGTAGTACGCTTTGTTTTCCAGTAAAAAATTAAAAATCATGTTTAGAAAAATAAGGGATGAAAACCACGGAGTCCATAAAAATGTGAAACTTTTTATAATTTTTAGCACGACAATATCCAGAACCCTGTAATAACCAAATTCCAAAAATATTCACCGTTCGATTTTTAAATAATTTTACTCTCCGAAAACCCCTGCGCGAGTAGTTTCGCGGAGGTTAAAATTATTTTAAAATTATATATTTTTTTAATTTCAATTGTATAGAGTCCTGAATATTAACGTATTAAAAATTATAAAAATTACTGTTATCCATTTTTATGGACTTTCTGGTTTCAATCCCTTACTTTTCTAAACACCGTTTTTAATTTTTTTACACGAAAACAAAGCATACTACCGCCCCGTGATTCATAAATAAACGTCCGCTAGTAGAATATCTACACGGCAAAATAATCCCATCGAATTATGATGAGTAGTTAAGAATTTATTAACGATTGAGTATTCCAGTATTTCGTTCGACATCTTACCTATACATACCCCTTAAGAGGAGTCCTCGACTTGCGCATGGACGGCGTTGCAGTGTGTCAGGCGTATTAATTTCACGCGAAACCGCTTAACTTATTCATATTATGTTTACCTACGAAAAGAACACACACTGAAAACTGTGCTTCTATGTTTTAAAAAAATTCAGTACACTTGTTAGAAACTTGACTTTCGGGCCTCTAAAAAGATCTAAAATCGGATTTTTTAGACTGCTGTAACTCCGAAAATATTACCTGAATTCGTAAAGTGTAAAGCGACAGGCATGCGTTGGTCTTTACTTCATACTATTAAAAAATAAAATGCTGTGGTCGCCTCTTAAAAGTGCAGTAGGAAAAAGACTAGAAGGAAAACCTGCCACGGCAGTTTGGCGCTGCGATTAGAGGCGATATGCTTGTCGTCAAGCCTGGGACACTGGCTCTTATCACTACGCTGTCCCCACTCGTCAAAGGTGGAAATTCGACACCGGCTCGGTTTCAGTCGCCATATTAAATTTTATTATTTTTCGCTTTTTTTGGAATTCTGAGAAGAAAATTGTTAAATATGCGACTATACCGCAAATTCTATTAACCTTGAGTTACAATACAAGCATGGCAATAGAGCTATAGTTATGACGCAGTTTGTTGGGCAAATTATGAATATAAAAAAATTTACCACACAGATTGCGCCGTAATTATAAGTTAACGGCTAAATCTCAAGGTCTGCACTGTATAGAAATGTAAATAGAATTTGAGGTGTAATCGCATATTAAACACTTTTCTACTCAGAACTCCAAAAAAGCGAAAAAAAAAAAAAAAATAAATAAATAAATTAATAAATAAAAAATAAAAAATAATAAATAAAAAAATCAAATTCAATATGGCGACTGAAACCGAGCCGTAAGTAGTTAATCGAGAGGCCGTCAGTTGAAATTTCGTACACGGGTAAACTTCCATGGGGTGAAATTTTGGCTGACCTACCCTACTCTCGTGAATGTTCGTAAGCACCTGTAATGTATATGTCAGCCTTGAAGGCGACGACGTGTGTTTAAAGTACTGACCTCGACGGTGACAATGCGGTAGAACGTGATGGCCGTCATGTTACTAAGTATGCTCTCGTCAGACACCTGCAGCGCCTCGTCGAAGCCTGCCTTCCACGTGGCCACTTGCTCAGATGTCTCCAGCTTGCTGTTCACTATGTTGGTCTTGGTCATGCGCAGAGTGAACTCCATATAGCTGTGGCCATTCCTCTCCAGCTTCATTGGTGCGTACGACGGCTCCATCTTCACCTGCATCCAACACTTCCTTCATAGCCTGAACCTAATTGCAACGAAGGTGGCACATCTTTCAAAGGGCCTCCCCACCTGCGCTTCAAACACGGTGCAGCGAGTTACGGCTATTTTTTGACAAAACTATTTAACGCAAAATATATTTGTATATCTACGAAAAGAACACTTACGTCAAACTATGTCGCTATAGTTTTAAAAATTCGGTACGTTAATTAGAGACATCGTTTTCGGGTCCCTCAAACTGGCCAAAAATGGGTTTTCCAGACTACCGTATATGGAAAAATAACAACTGGATTCGAAAAACACAACTATAGAAACAAGCGTTTGACTTTGAACTGCGTTGTCCACAAATAAAATAAAGTGGTCACAGCTTAAAGTCCCATAGGAAAAAAGGATAATAGTAAAGCACTGCACGCCATCTGAATAGCTTGCACGTAGAGGCGATAATGCATTACATACGTCTATTAGTGGCAACCTTACCGCTCCTGTCTCACACACAAACACAGCCTACCTAGGGAGGCCTCTTAAGGCAGTGCAAATAGGGTGGACGTACTTTTTTTGGTCAATGTCCACTGCAATGCAGATGTCTCGCAAAGAAAACTACAGAGAATAGAAAACAAATACGGAGAGTATACTGTAGTCTACAGGACATACACAACATTAAATTCCATAAATGTAATCTGGGCAAACAAGAAAGGACAGCCAAATAAAAAAATAAGAGTAAGAGAAAAAAATAAAAAACCTTACCAGTGTCTGGTTTTTCTTTCTTATTTTTCTTATTTCTCTGTTATTGTTTTATTTTACCCGATTCCATTTATGGAATTTTATGATGTGTACATATCCTGTAGACTAAAACATATTCTTATTTTTTATGTTTCCTATTCTCTGTAGTTCTCTTGGACAGACATCTGCATTGCAGTGGAATATGTCAAAGAAAAGTATATCCAGTCATGCACTCCCACTGCACAACTCTTTCAAAAATCAGTGCACACAGGGACTCGTGCACGAGTCCTATTTATGATAATTTTATAATATTATTTATAAGTTCTAACAGGAAGCAGAGGGAGGCCCGGCGGCCGAGCGGCGCACTTTGCTATTGGCCAGAGGGTTTTCTCGAGGTTCTCTCGTTTACACAACTCTTAGGATCTTCTCGCTTCTCTTCTGTTGTAGGGCTTTATTTCATATCATACTATGGATCAGGCAGATGCCTACGAGCTCCCAGCAGAAGGTCTGTTCTCGTGTTATAACCTGCCCTCGCATACTCTCCCCACTGACATACCAAATTTTCTGGGAGTTTGGTCCAGAGGGGGGTTGATTTACAAATAAATTACTACATTATCTTTTACAATCTGGCTCAAAACTTTGGGTGTGATCGTCTACTATACTTTTCCCTTAAAGTAAATCAATATCCTTCTGAAATTGACAGGGAGGGGGGTTAGAGACACATAATTTGACCTCTCAAGATTACTTATGTGCCTCCCCCCTTTATTGGCATGGTCCTGACCATCTCTATACGATATTTTTATTTATCTTCCCAACTAGAACACTAAAATAAACAAACGGAGCTCTCCGTACAGCCAATCATGATTCGAAACATCACTGCGCACGCATCATTTACTAATGTTTACCTAAACATACTATTTTAATTAAATACGCTGCAAATCAATATTAACTATTTCTTATATTTTCTGCTTAAATTAAGCATACTATTTGCTAAACGAGACTTTGAACTGCCACTGAGGTACCGTTTAGTAACTATAAACTCTCAAGCCTAGTATAGAGGGCCATATTTCTTTTTCAACAACGCAAATTTCAAAAAAAAAAAAAAAAAAATATGTCTACCAGATAATAAGTGCTTTTCCCGAAATTTCGGAAAAAAAGTTGCTTTTCTTTAAACAAGATTACTGAAAATCAATAGTCTAAGCATACCTATATATGTTTTAAGTAAGTTACTCTAAATTCTACCTTCTAAAGTTAATCTCTTAAATTATGTAGGCCTACATAAGAATTACGTAAACATAACATTATTATATAATATAGTATTAAATAAAATATAATATAAAATATAATAATATAATTATATCAATTATATAATAGGACAGCATGAGTTCTATTAGTGGGGACTGTTAGTATGTTGAAGAGTAAGGTGTAAGGAATGTCTGTGTAAGATTTCAGCTTACTACCAATTTTCTTCCTTGTAAACTACAAAATGCGACCTTATCTGACTGCAATAATAGTTGATATTACCGATCTGAGCGCTTCCATGAGCTCAATGCCAGTGTTGTTGGGCGCCGTCTCCTCCGTGTACTCATCACAAGTCACATACTTCATCTCGGCTGGGAAGCTGCCAGATTGTACCATGCTCCTGTAACAACACCCTCGCTGTTTATTTATTTACCTTTACAGTTGCGAAGTCTTAGAGCATGGATAACTAGAGATAGCTTGGTGCATTTGTTGTGAAACCTACATATAGCGATAGGTAAAATATACGAAAACCGCTACAAAATAATTAATGTTGCGATATCCCTTTGTAAAGACCTTGAGAAATGAAATTTATTGACTATTGAATCTTTTACAAATCAATACACAACAGATTTAGTTTTATTCAATCTTTAAATTACTGGAAAACGAAAATGCCAAAAATTTATACAGAACGTGTAAACAAACTCTTATTTTACACGAAAATGTACGAGAATCGATGGAAGCTGGTAATCTGCGACAGCGAATCATTCTGCATATGCTTCTTTAAATGTGAGTGATATTTAAATACAATATGCTCACCGCTATGTAGTAATAAATAAGAAACTTGTTTCGCTCGGTGCCCATCAACAGCTGATTAGATATAGGAATCACTTCACAGCATGGAGAGGGATAGGCAATCAGCTCTCTAGTTGTTATCTATGCTCTAAGAGCGAAGTTAAGGCATAACCACCTTGTCTTACAATTAATAACTGGGAAAAATCAAATAATATATTAAAAACTCATTAAGAAAAGAACAACGAAAGAGAAAAAAAATTAGATTACAATAAACATGGATATCACCATCTAGATCATAAGTTATTGCTGATTAATATTAAAATTGGGACAAGATACTACGAAATTGTAGTTGAAAAATACAATATCATTATCTGAACATTTAGGAAAATAAATAACAAAGAAGGTAAAACTGAATGTATTAGACTAGACAAAAATACAAGAACTGAAAATAACAAAGAGAAAAAAACATAATGTATTAGACTAGACAAAAATACAAGATCTGAAGGTGATAGAATATATGCAGTATGATATAATATAGAACAGTATAATACAATGTAATAATATTATGTAATAATTACATTATATTATATATAATTTATTGTCACTAGCCTCACACATTCTCACACACGACCCCACTCCCTTAATATCATAAGTTACATAAGTAGGGAGCGGTAGTTTTCGAGAAAATATTTTTCCACGATTTTGTTTCAAAGTGTAACACGCACACGTGTAGCTCTGCTAACTGGTGACAGCGTGTCACGTCTCTCAGTTGACTGCACCAATCAGAGCAAGGTTATTGTGATAACGTATGTCTGTGATTTGCCAGTAGAACCCCAAGACAAGTGACAGTTACAGCATCCAATCACTAGCCACGAGGGAGAGCTGCATGCGTATACATAAAGGCATTGAAACCAAATGTTGTTAAGTTAATACGTTTTCGCCGCAAAGTTGTGTCTTTATGTATACGGTCTGGATACTGTCAAACTTTACCACTTGAGTCCTGAAAAATAAACCCCTTCCTACACAATAATGTAAGTTTTTCAGCCATACACAATTAGGGTAAAAGACCATGGAAAATCGAGGGGCTTGTCAGTCAACAGTTTGATGGGCCCGAACATCACAGAATACTTAGGAATACAGAAGTGAAATAGCCAGTAGAACAGCGAACTCAGTCGCACATGCCAGTAAAATGGTGTCGCTGGCCAGCATCATGGCAGAGACGCCTGCTGCCAATCAGCGTAAGGCGGCTGCCCTGCTAGCCGAAAGCCAAGCCAATAAGAAACCTACCGTAAATGCAGGAACCAAACATACACGGGGCTGGTATCAACAATCTCGGATATTCAATAAACGGTGGAGTTCGCTCGTACCAAACGAGCCGCCACGTCGTTTCATATCTGCATTACTGTTTAGTCTGTACCAATGTGCTGTGTATAGCACTAAATGTTTTGTATCAAGATTGGCTCTCGTTTATTTGAAGCAGTGTTTCTCTCTTCAACAGCTTTAACCCAGAATGTGAGTGATGCATAAAAAATTTCTCACACTTGTCACTAACTGCATTAGAAAATAATTGTACGAGAAATAGACTATAGTTTATTGAATGCTACATTAACATTAAATACTTTTCCAGTATATTTCCGTATGGGATACTTTGCATTTACTTTAGCTAGTAAACAACACAAATAGCAGTAAGTTGAGTTCATCATTGACCAAGAAGTGAAGTGAGAACATGTCTACCTGACAGCAGAGAGTGCGTTGACGGCGAAGTGAAATGAGAACATGTCTACCTGATACCAGAGAGTGCGTTGATGGCGAAGTGAAGTGGGAATGAGTCTACCTGATAGCAGAGAGTGCGTTGACGGCGAAGTCGAAGTAGAAAGCAGCAGTTATCTCAGGTTTGTCGTTCAGACCATAGTCGTCCCTGAGCTGCTGTACTTTGTCCTTGTAGTCCGCATCTGGTTCCGGCTGCAGGAACAAGATGTTGGCATCCGAGCAGCTGCATCTCAGGTTACCTGACTCCTGTGCACATAACCACACCAAGAAAAACTTTGACTTTAGGGATCTCAAGACACAATTTTAGACCATATAAGACATACGTAGCTAGTCCCTCTTAGTTCTTTAACTGGGTGCAGACAGCTACGATTATTTCTCTATTGTCGAAACAACATTACGTTCATCATATCTGCACATGTACGCAATATATTAAAAATATAAGACCCTTAAAGTGATTAAATACGACTTTTATATACTGCCACAGATGGGAAAGTACTAACGGGATTCGAAAAACATGAAGAAAGAAACATTCCCTCGACTTAAGACATCGGCCCTTAGGAAAAATAATTATAGTAAAGCAATGCTCCCCAGTTGAGTGGCTTGCACACACTGCAATACATTAGATGGTCATGTCACCCTTACCGCTCCATCGGCTTGTGCACATCTCACACAAATGTGTATCCTCTCTAGGGAGTCACCGTAATGGGTAGTTACAGGAAAATGTTACAAATAAACTTAGTCTGGGGTGTCATTGTCTACTCACTGTGGCAGCAGCCAATGAGCTGACATCTCAGGCTTGAGAATGTGAAATCCTAGTACGGATAAATCTAGCCTACGTGTCACTCAGCCCGTGAAAATTTCCAGTGTCTGTTACGAGGCAATATCTGTAGACTGGGCATTATAAAATTCCTTACTTTTAAGTTATAGGGAAAATTCCTAGAAAAAGTTTTTAATATTTACCTTATTATTTCAAATTATTTCGGCACTAAATGCAGCCATTTAAAGCAATAGCTCAATTAACATTGTAATTTCCGAGTTATTCAGCTTTAAAAACGCAATTTTTTCTAACGCCGCCACAAACATTGAAAACACGTTCTTATTGGCTAACACATTTATAACGTAGTCTTACTTGTTTTGGTTAGTCACAGCACGCCAGGCATTATTGTGTGCATTAAATTTTTTCAACTACTTAAAAAACTATTCAAATTTAGCGAACCCGGTTACGTAAAATTTAATTCGGGGAATTCATCCGTTGTTTGTGCATGCGTGGTTGTAGATTTGGTAGCCAACAACGAAGATTTATTTCACTTGAGTTGGTTTTAAAGGAGTGAAGACAGCAATGTATTAGTAGGCCTAGCCCTTACACATTGAGACGTTTTAGTTATGGGTTTGAGTTTTTTGTAAATTTCATTTAAATTCCAGAGAGATAATAACTTACTACATATTCAGTTTAATGTTTCAGATCCGATATATAATCATAAGTTTAGGTTTGAAAGGTCAGACGAACGAAGTTCACAGGCGTACAAAATGTGAACCTATCGAGCTAATATTTGGAATGCGTTTAACCAAACCTGGCACTGACTGTGATCGAACATTCTGGTTGCACGACTAGGTAAAATAGTACGACAGATCAAAAATTTTATTAAAAGTACATTTTCCTCTCAATAATTTTTACGTTTCTCGTGAACAGCATTGAGACAGCTGTGCTGCCATCTGGGGGCAAGTTTCGCAAGACCCCGCCCACCCATCGAATTATCGGCCAATCACGGGTGCCTTGAACTCGCCTATTGGCTAATGACGTTGCCACAGCCAGTGGAACAGCCAAAACACTACAGCTGTCGCAAACTGCACGCTATTGACTGCAATTTTAAAACTTAAAATAACTTATTTATTTTATGCTAACCGTGTCATGTTGTACACAATACATCATTACGTACATAAAATGTATTTTTGTCGTTAATAACAGACTATCAGGTCTCTTCTTGAAGCTTAAACCATGCAGTACGCCTTGATTTGTCAGACTGCGCTAAAGTTAAGATTTTATTCCGAGTAAATTGCATTTTATTGCTGCACAAACGAACTACTATCCACATTTATACTTTTAGGAGTTCAAGCCATACTCGATTTTACCACATAAATTGATTTATTTAACACAATTTCACGACTTGAACATATGTAGCTGTCGTTTGTGTGTTACGTATACTAAAATGTACAGTATCGTGAAGTCACAGGGACATCAACATGGCGGTTCACGATTTGCCGCGCAAAACAGACTGCTAATTTTATTTAAGTTTTTCTGCAAGTTACACAGACTCAAAGAAAGAAAGTATGGTACCGTTGTTCATGAAATTAAACGCACTTTTAAATAAAAATATAATAAAAATTAGGAATTTTCCTTATTGATTAGATCCACTAATTTTTGGTGAAAATAATTTGGCACCGAATTGTTTCAGAGTCTTATGTACAGATCTGCTTCATTGCCAATGATTTGATGTTTTTGACTCTCATTGTATTATGCCTCCAGCAAATCAGAGACACGTTATGTCACAGTAACCTTGTTCTGATTGGCCCAGTTAATTGAGCTATGCCACTTTTTAAAAATAGCCTTGAAGCAGAGCTGCAGATGTGCATGTAAGGCATTGAAACAAATTGGTGCGAAATTCTTTTCAACAAAAATCGGCGCCTCCATGAATGACTTACAGCATGTTTTGTAGTTTACTAAAAATCATACACTAAATTACAATCTGATCATGTAAGCATTTGAACTAACAGTTTCCTGTGACAAGGTGAGCAAGTACTGGCACTCAGTTTCGCATAACTTAAGTAAATTTTTACAGTTATGAGACCTATTACAGCTAACATTATGTAATACCTACCATCCACAATGAAAGAAAATGTGGTGAAATGGACATCTCAGATTCCTTTCAAACACTCAAAACTCAAAACTGTCAGTATTTGCCTGAGTTATGCAAAGTCTACACAGTATAAGCAGGACCAATGATTTATCGCGAGAAATATTGACAATTTGCTAGGCTTCAATGTAACCTGTCCATATTTAGTTTTCTTTCGATATTATTAGCCTTTGTCTAACCGGATCAATGGCAACTCTGGTTCCATAATACTGAATATTTGTGACAAGTTTTTAAAGAACTACATAACCGTCCTACGGTCATATAAGGAGTAGGACGATAGACAGTTAGTTTCGAAAACCGTGATAGCACGAACAATTCTTGCGATTTTCCACTGTCTTTGAGTATGGGTTTGCCTGACTTTGACATTATTCTTCTGGGCTCCATTGTGTTGACTTTTAAACAATCATATTCTTTGAAAAAACAGGCTCTCTGCAATTCCATTTACACAAACACTTCTCGGAAACGTCGAAACCAGGCAAACTCATACTCTGCAGGCCATCAAACTGAGTATGGCGTGGCGCAGTCGATGAGGAACGTACCAGGGTGATGGCGTGCCAGGCAAAGTGCGTGGCGAAGAACTTGTTGATGTTGGCGAAGTCGAGCACCTTCTTGATAGTGCTGAGGCGGCCGATGACGAAGAAGTTGAACAGGTCGAGTCCTCGCAGCTTGGCCAGCTGTTCCTTGATGGGCAAGTTTTCTCCCGCCTTGACGATCACGTGCCGTGTAGGCATGTTCTGCAGCAGGGACTTGTACTTGTGGTCCATCACTGCAACACATACATGTAGTCTCTCGACACACATCAGCAACTACTCGTACATGCTCTCATCTAGCGAGGTGGTGCAACTGCCATCACTTTGGACTCACATTTGAGAGGATTCGCTGGTTCAGCCACCCTTTCTCCGGTTTCCCATAGTTTCCCGAAAGTGTTCTATGTGAACGTCCCTGTGAGTTTATTTATTCAAGTAGCCAAAACGAAATGTTTCTCAACAGCTGAATGTCTCACCAACATATGATGTTCATGTAAACATTTTTCTCCAGGTATAACTCATCGATGGAAATAGGACCTTAACAGCTGTTTGTAATCAACCCTCTTGTACTCACTCGCCAGTTGTTCAAATATTTCTGAAACTATATTTGATGTGTACTATGTGTAAAAGTAAGAGACTGTAAACATTAGCATGTTCACTGACCTGTAGACTATCCTCCAAGAATATTTGTGTATCTAAGAAAACAGTAATTTCTCATTGGCTGCCCCCTTACACGTGATACCATTTTATTGGGCCTGCATTTAGATGCTTATTAATTATTGGCTTAGCGCCTTCCAGGAGGAATCATATAACTCTAAGGCCCTTTACGAGTCTGACAAGTACTTATAGTTTTTTGAATTAATGTTTTTTGTCCAAATTAAAATGCAAAAGTTCATCTTCCTAGTTATAATAGGTGGCATAAAGTAATGTTTACTTGACTAAGCTAATTATACTCACTGCTATGAATTCCCTGATATTAGTAAATTTCGATACTTAAGATGCTGTATCATGAACATCGTTAATGTCTGGTTGTTTTTAACTACTGCAAGATGGTGCTTTTCTTTGTCACCTCCACATAACAAAAAACGTGTTCTGTGCTGACTCAGCGAGTGCATTTGTGAGGAAATGGTTGTCAATCGCCTTGGAGACAAGACAGCATTAAAACAGATCTATTTTTTCGATTTTCATTCAACACTATCTTAAGGGATAATATTCTGGGGAAATTATACAAATAGTAATCAGGTATTTATAGTTTAAAAAGACCTTTATGGTATTTAACGCAATTTGAAACACAATAAATAGTATAAACGAAGGTTTACAAATAAAAAAATTCCCACTCCCACACAAATTAATCTGCCTTGTTACCAAAATTGAGATTATTATTAAGCTATATAGCTATTTAATGGACTTCCGTATCAATATGAAATGTACTGTAGTAACACTAACTTATTTTAAACCAGAGATAAGTAAGAATATATTTATTTTATGCCGTCTATAATGTGAGTATTTAAAGTAGAATGTAGTCGATTTAGTATTTGAATTTAACTCTATTATGTTAGAGTTTTCAAGTCTGTCAACTTTATTTGTAAATATTTTGTAACTGACAGTGCCTGACATAACTCTGTATCCTGGTGTCTGGAGGTACTTCATAGGATAATTTGAGTGAAAATAAAAATAATAAATAATTCAGATTAATGGGTGGGTAATTTCTGCAGGAAAATGACAGAGTTACTCACCGATGGAATCGTCGAAGAGCACAGCAGCGTTGGAAATGTTCTGAGTGTAGGCGATGCTACGTATAACCTCTGGTAGCATGTCAGCAGGGGGCATGATCTGGATCAGGAACTTCTCCTTATCAGAGTCTAAGTTCCGCCATTGTCTGTGCAACAAAACATTAACTCATCCAGTGAATGTTCCGCTGTTAAGGCTTCGCTCTTTAGTTTTGCAGTGGTTTCGAAATATTTTTTTTAACGTAAATTAATACATACATAAAAAATTTATTCTTTTAACACTTATAGAACATCGTTTGTATCTGAATTTTTCTGTTGCAATACACCAAACTGATTTTTAGATTTTTGCCCCTGAAATATCACATTTTTGTTGACAAAGTAAGCCAAAATTAAGAAAAATCATTTATTCCTAGTAAACAGTACATTATTTTTAAAAAAAATTTTGTATCTTATGACTGTACACAGTCTCAATTTTTTTTCTAAGGATTTGGTTAAAACATATTCTAGTTATTGCAGTTGTTTGAAATAAATGAAAGACCATGGCCTTAAAGCTCCGCACCTCACTCCATAGGGACTGTCGCGTTTCATTGCACACTTAGGGTGTTCAAGTGGGAAAATATCATAATTTTATAATTGTATGAAATAGTGTTTGTTTTGTAGAGGTTACTTGTTAGTACATTTCCCTATTACAAACAATTTTTTAGCTCAGCCAGTTTTTCCAAAATGTCATCTCAAAGTCAAAATTTGCATGTTCTTTCTTCAAACAAACCACGAAAACCAGTAAACATAATGGGATGAAATAATTCACTTTAAACAATCATATCACGGTAATGGCTTGAAGTACACAAAAAATAAATAAAAATTTTATCTGAAATTTGAATTTTTGCTGCAGTTAGCAACTTTTTTAATACGAAAAGGTTTTGTAATGGGTTTTGATTATTTCCAGTCCTAGCCCGCGACGTGTAGTTTCTTTGTGATTTATTTAATTTCATTCTGTGTATTAGTTTACGCATGAAGTAAAAACGTACAAATGTTGACCATTATGGAATAACTGGCTGAGCTAAAAAAATTATTTTGTAAGAGGAAAATGTACTCCAAGTAATATCTACACAACTAATACTATTTCATACTAATTTAAAATTGCGTCTTTTCGCTACTTGAACGCCCTTAGATAGGAATCAGTGAAAACTAGTGCTTTAGTTCCTTTAAACTGCTACCAGAAACTAGCGGTGGAATTCGTCCCCTAACTAGTAACAGTGTGATACCTGACCTGTGTTAGGCCGGGTTTACACATTGGCCCAAAAGATTGGGCCGATCTTGGAAGGAAGAAATGCCAACGACCAAGAAACGGCCATTCGCTATTTACACACCGGTCTAAATAATATTTAACCAGTCATACGGCCAATTTTAATTCCATGATAATTGAGGGTCAAGTATATTTGGAAATTGCTGCAACTACAGTCATACTCTGTGTATACGTGCAGAATAATGTCCACTGATCAATTTCATCACTTCATATAACAATATTTCCCTCTCAATCTACAAATAAATATAAAATCACAACACCGATGCATGCACCAACGTGTAAATACAGACCAAGTTAACACCAGTGCATACGCCAATCCCTTTGATGGTTGGACCAACAACCGACAACGAATGGCAAAGCTTCCAACACATGGCCAACATTCCAAGATCGGCCAAGCAGAATTTACACACTGGTCGATTCCTTCCAAGGTCAGGTGTTGGGCCAATGTGTAAAACCGGCCTTATGCTTGACCTTGGGTAGGTAGATGTTACCTGAGGTCTCCCTCCTGGCCGTAGGAGGCGGAGATAGTGGGCAGCGCCAGGGCGTATGTGAAGGACTTGAGTACCTCGGAGGGCACTCCAGACATGGTCGTGTCGAGTACAAGATGCGGTGGTTGTTTAGCCTCTAGAGAGTCATTGTACACCTTGCACACTGCAACAACACACACAAACACCCTTGTTTTGTATATTTACAAAAAAAAACATATTTCGTAATATACCTCCAAACAAAAAATTTTAGAGGATCCTTCGCACCCCAAATTTTCAATAACGTTGCACTCTATAGTCAAATATTAACTTTAGTGTATGACGTAATCCACACACTGCGTTCATTGCTTACGCAGCTATATTTACATCAAGGTTGTACAGATACGAATTGGTTGATTTGAAAATAATAGCTAGGGCTTCAAAAGTGTTCAATTTACAGTGAATACACTATATTAACACGTGGCTAGTTACTAATAAAATATTAACATCGCTGACAGGTGACTTGAATGCTCGATGAAGAAATGAACGTTACAAGTTTGAGTCATTCCTTGGTCTTTGAAAGATCCTTAGATCTAGTGCATTCTGGTGAAGAGAATTGTAAACCAGCTCCTTTCAAAGGTGTTCGCGTGGCTATAGAACATAATTTTCATATTTGTACGACATAGTGTTAGTTTTATAGAAGTTACTTGTGACTATATTTTACACTTGTGAACATTTTTTTAGCTCTCGTAGTCTTCCCATAGCGGCACGTCAGAGTCAAAATTTGCAAGTTATGGGAACATACTACTAACGAAATTCGACTGACTTACTCGGATGACATAATTTACACTGAAATTAGATAGCATGGGTCGTATGCTAAAAGATTTAAAACCACACAACTTAGTCACTTTGTATTTTTTTAATAGCTGTGTATGAAAAAAAATTATAGTCATTTTTAGATTTTGTTAAAAAATATAAAGGGTTTGCATTGCGTGATTTTATATATTATAGCACATGACACATATTATTTAATTTCAGTGTAAATTATTTTATTCACGTAAGTCAGTTGGTTTTTGTTATTAGCATGTTCCCATAATTTGCAGATTTTGTTTGACTTTGACCTGCTGTTATAAGAAGACTAGAGAGCTAAAAACGTTTCACAAGTGGAAAATGTAGTCACAAGTAACGGCTGTAAAACTAACACTACGTCGTAAAAATGTAAAATTATGTACTACAGCCACGTGAACACCCTTAATGTCTGACGTGCACATCTGCAGCTTCGCTTCGTGGTAAATGAGAGCAGGTTCTTAACTCTCGGCGTCTTAGGCTTCTAAGGTCCATTGGCCAATCACATACGTGTGGTGTCGCAGTAACCTTGTTCTGATTGGCACAATCAAATAAGTGACGCCTCTACACAAAGACACGCTGCCAATAACCATGAAGCACAGCTGCAGATGTACACTCAAGGCATTGGAACCAGTTTCGGCGGGCTGTCGGGGCAGTAATTTTGTCCGACTGATGCTTGCTTTTTATTGGCTGCTGCTAAGATTTATTTGGGTCGGGGCTGTTGCGTCGGGTTCGTCTGGGCATTGTGAATCCACCTTAACACTGTTCAATTAGACAAGTACATAGGCGTGCGCACAGGAGGTGAAATGTAGTACAGCTGCACCCCTAATTGTGCTGCAATTTGCTGCAGTTATCACTTTTAAGGTATAATTTATCCTAAAAAGGTTAGTATCTTACTGTGGTGAAGTCAATGCTTTGGTTCGGAAACTCCTTAAATAGTGCCATTTTGCATCTAAAAATTCAAATTTTTCCAGGGAAGGGCCGCCGGACCCCCCCCCCTTTTTTTACTTCGGGTATATATATGTATATATTTCTAAGGCATGTTCCCGAGTTTTTTTCAGACTGGTGCCAATAAGTCAAATATTTTTTTAACCAAAAGTTTTGAAAAAATTTGAATCAATGTGCAATTACACGATGCATTATGTATGATGCATAATGTACCATTCGCCAGCAAAAAATAATTTCCTTCATTTTTGCTTATTTTCACGACGAAAAACGTGGTACTTTGGGAAATGAAATCTAAAAAACCGTTCAGTATAATTCTACAAAAAAATTCAGCTACAAATTATAACATATAAGTGTCAAAACTGTGCAGCGAAATTTTGATATGGGTATTAGGTAGCAATAAAAAAATATTTTCGAAATCACTGCAAAACTCGGTAACAAGGCCTTAACCCAAACCTGCGCACGCCTATGAGACAAGATGCAACCTATGTTAAGGTTAAACTCTACCAGAATCATGGAACCCTGGAACACGAGAGAAGATGGAGTGTGTTACGTACGTTTGTCGAGGAACTCGTGGGCGTCGGTGCCATTACCGGAGACTTTGTCCACCTTGAAGTTCCCTCCGCCGTTCTTCTTGAGATGATCCAGTGCAGCTTCCAGCGCCTTGTCCGCTATCACGTTCCCTTCGTCGTTCACGTACACTGCAACAACGCACATTATATACATTAATACACACGCAGGCAGGTGCGTAGCCAGGATCTGTGCACGGCGCGGAAGAGGGGGGGGGGGAGGATTACAATATATATCAAATATGTGTGTGTGTGTCCTATGCAACTACAATTGAGGCACCGAGAAGCCAAAGTTGTTAAGTGTTTTATTTTAGTGAAAATTGCCTTAAGAGGGCGTGGTACATAATCCAACGCTAAAAGCATTAATCTATAACTGTAGGTTTCTTGAAGACAATTTGCGAAGGTTAAACAATAGCAATCCTAGACAATAGTTTTAGCCAACGTTTTAAACAAAATTGTTTCCAGTGTTACGAACTTCTGAGGCACAATCTCTGACGCCGGAACCTCGTGCATTTAACTGCGGCGCAAGAGATCACACGTAACGAATTAGTAATTCTGGATAATGATTTACTCACAAAGCTGACAAATACCATTATCTAAGATTGTCATTGAGTATTTTATCCATATTGGCTTCGGAAAAAAGCGTAGACATCAAATGATGTTTTCAGCGCTTATTTATCTACCGCGCACTCTTAAATGGGGAGGATACGTACGGTGGCCAAGGAAATGAGTGATAATCACACAGGTACAGACATCTAGTGGAGAGAAGTTGAACAATGTACTTACATATGTATTTTGTTTGGAAGCCAATGACTATATAACCGTCATTTTCTACAAATTACGTTTATGTCACTTACCCCTCTTGGCCTCTCAGTACCTAAATTAATTAATTTTAACCACTTAACTGGATAACATCTACGTTCTACGCCAACTATAAAACAATTTCGGACGTTACAGTTCTCACAAGGCAGCCAATATCTTTTATGTTTCTTTGGAGGTAAGTTCTCTTTAAACAATTCAGTGCCTGGTAATCCTAACAAGTAACACAAATCTTCTTCACTCACGTAGTCATTGTGTGTAAATTATATAATAATGATACTGATATGTGAAACTTAATATGTTGAAGACGTTCAGTGTTAATGAAGTTTTAGCTAATCAAACTTTTGCAATTACTATATTTAATAGTTAATAAATCTTATATGTTACCAAGTAAACGAACCATTTTATGTATTTGAATGTAAATAGCAAACCGATATTAAGAAATAATTTAATAAATACTGTTCTGGCCGGAATTGTTGTCCTCGAGAGGCGGGACCATCGGTGGAAAGCTGACTCATGATTGGCACAAAACGAACCGGGGCTTGCAGGCCAAGTAACGGGGGTTTCGGCGCGGATCGGGGAGAAGCAAGGCGTCGACGGGAGGGCAGAGTGCCACCGACAGGCGTCGAAGCTAGGCGTCGGGACGCGGAGTATTGTGGGCCGAGGCGCCATCATCGTCGTTGTTTTGGGCGTCGGGACGCCATTAAGATTTCACCAAGTCACAAAGTACGTCGGGCCGAGACACCTCTTATTAGTAATAGCAGAGAGATAGTAAGACGAGGCGTTTGATATTCTAATTAGTTGTACGTGTCTCCGTGCGCGCGACTGTGATCCTTAAGAGCCATACCGACAAATCTACATCAGTATCGGTCCGCCCCGAGAGGACAGCGACGACGTACTACCCGGGTAAAAAGACTTGCAACTTTTTCTTTATCTAGTATCATAGTATCCAGAACTTGCACTCAGCAAACAATAGCCAATCAAACCTCCCGCAGAAATAGTAAACAAATAAAGAAATTTAACACACAACGAACGTCGTAAATTGAATATATTTTATAATTTCCACTTTAAATCTAACGTATTTAAATGGTAGCAAGAGAAATATCTTCATTTGTAAAAGCCAAATTAAGGCCATGAACTTTCATTTATTTCAAACAATTGCAAATAACTCATTTGTTTAACCAAATGCTTTGAAAACATTTGAGACTGTGTTGCTTGCAAAAAACAATTTTGCTTCAGTTTGACTTTTTTTGACAACAAAATATGTGATATTTCAGGGGCAAAAATCTAAAAATCCGTTTGGTGTATTGCAACAGAAAAATTAAGATACAAACTATGATATATAAGTGTTAAAACTGACAGAATGAATTTTTGGTATACGTAATAATTTACGTTAAAAAATATATTTTCGAAACCACTGCAAAACTAAAGAGCGAGGCCTTAACTTTGGTAAACACCCCCCCCCCCCGCCTCCGGTAGCTCATCAAACTTGTTTATCTCCTCCCCCTCTCCTTTTTTTAAAGTAATTTCTGGCTACGCCACTGCAAGTCACTGAACTGGTGTGCTGTCTTCTCGCCGACAACCAGTCACTATGAGACATTCAGTGGTCACCCTATCATTTTATGACGAAATATAAAAGATAAAGATTTCTTGTACACGTCTTTACACGCTTTACAAACGATGCTGTGCCAAAATTTTTATCCCTAAAAAAGACCACAAAAACACCCATTTTCGCAGTTTTTGACAGCGGGAAGATGAACATTAGAATTACGTATCAAAAAATAAAATATTTCCGTATTCAAAAACTGCTAAAAATTAAAATTAAAAATAATGTAAATTTTTACAAAATATATTTTTTTTTTATGTAGGAGACTTTGTAGCCTACAAAATCGTCTCTCCAGTTTGGCTCGTCAGTTGGTTTTAGTAACGAACATAAAATCGTAAAAAACAAATCTGACGTTTATGAGTTAACTCTCCATAGCGAATTTTTTTATTATTTTTTTATTTTTTGATAAAACGATTTTAACCTGCGATTACAACAAATTCTGTTTACTTTTCGCTACAGTTCAGGTGTTCTGATTTATCTATTGGCACATATTAGTCAGATAACACTGTAGCAATTATTCCATACGCTTAATTTTCTGGACTGATTGTGGGCTAGTTTCCAAGACTATACTAAGCTAAACAGAATTTACTACATAATCTTCTCAGAATTACAAAAAAAAAAAAAAAAAAAAAAAAAAAAAAAAAAAAAAAAAAAAAAAAGCTGATAAAAATATAATTCAATGTGGTGACTGATGTCGAGGCTTAAAGTAGTGGCTTGTCTGTGAACAGCATATACCAGGCTTCGACCGGGGTATGGGCAGAGGTGTGTAGAAATGTCCTGCGTGCCGCTATATTTCAAAGCTGGCATTCAACGTCGGTCGATAGTAGGGAGAATCGATAGTGGACATGTTGTCTCGCCATGGCAACGAGGCGGCGACAGCGGGTGTCGAAGGCGACCTCGAGGCCGCGAGTATCGACCAATGAGGACGAAGAAAGGTCATCGCGACAAATGTCAGCACTCGGTACTGTCCACCGCACACAGGACAACTTGGCCACGCCTAGAGCCACTCATTATTGGTGTAAAAAAAAAAAAAACTTGCACCCAGGGACGTACCGTACAAAAAATAATAATTTTTCGGAAGCGTCCCAAAACTCAAGTGCCGATTTCATAAACTTAACAATTTCGTAGGCCTAATATTTATTATTAGGTTACGTATAAAACATGACATTATGACAATATAATACACAAAAAGTGGTACTTTAGTTAGGATTGAATACCGATTCTTTCCATTAAGGGGCCTGCCTGGATAGGCTGTGTTTGTTTGTGTGTGAGACAGGAGCGGTAAGGTTGCCACTAACAGACGTATGTAATATATTATCGTTACTCAGCTGGCGTGCAGTGCTTTACTATTATCTTCTATCCTATGAGACTTTAAGCGGCGACCACATTATTTTATTTGTGGACAGCGCAGTTCAAAGTCTAACGCCTGATTCTATACTTGTATTTTTCGGATCCGGTTGATATTTCTCCAGATACGGCAGTATGGAAAACCCGTTTTTAGCCATTTCGAGAGGTCCGAAAATGATGTTTTAAATAAAAGTGCCGAATTTTTTAAACTACAGCGATATTGTTTGAAGTGTATGTTCTTTTCGTATATATAAAATTATAATGAGCCTTTAGTAGTTTCGTCGAAAAAAAAAAAAAAAAAAGCTCGCAACTAGCTGCAACGCATTTAAGCGCAGGTAGGCAGGCCTCTTAAAAGGCGTGGTACGTAATTCAACGCTAAAAGCATTAATCTATAACTGTAGGTTTCTTGAAGACAATTTGCGAAAGTTAAACAATAGCAATCCTAGATAATAGTTTTAGCCAACGTTTTAAACAAAATTGTTTCCAGTGTTATGAACATCTGAGGCACAATCTCTGACGCCGGAACCTCGTGCATTTAACTGCGGCGCAAGAGATCACGCGTAACAAATGAGTAATTCTGGATAAATATTTACTCATATAGTTGGCAAATACCATTATCTAGGATTGTCATCGAGTATTTTATACATATTGGCTTCGGAAATAGCGTAGAAATCAATTGATGTTTTCAGCTTTTATTTACCTACCACGCACTCTTAAAACGTAAGGGGTTTGAGGGGGAAAAAAGGGGGGAGGGGGGGTTTGGTGACCCTCTAACGAGAACATTTACGTTTTGATTGTAATGGGCAAAATGATGCTATTGAAACAGTTTGGACGCCATTTCACTATTTTGCCTCGTGTAAGAAAACAAATCGATGGAGTGGTAAGGGTGCTGCTGATCGGCGTGAGTAATGCATTCCTGTCTACACGCTCAAGCCGCTCACTTGGAATACACTTATTCTTTTTCCTATGTAGTTTTAAGATATGTCCCTATATTTGTATTTCTGGGAAGTACCACATTGCTCTCTGGCTGCGTGTATTTATAATGCGGTTGCTAGTTTCCCATACGTGCTAGTCTGAAAATACGTCTGTACCTATTTTTAACGGTCTAAAAATCGTGTTTCTAATAAGCGTGCTAAATATATTTGTAACTGAAATGGAAATAAATACCCGTCACGTGTTCTCGCCTTCTGGAAGGTTAAGGGGTATTGATCCCTACCACCTTGGATTTATCTGTTTCTTCTCGATAACTTCTGTTCCAGTCGATGTATCAAAAGTTTTGTCACGACAAGGCATATATACAAACTTAATCGATTTTCTGTAATTGCTGGAATCATAATATATTCATTATTTTGCAACAGGAAACAGCTGAAAAGGAAAAATTGCTTTATTTACGGGAGCGACTACAGAGGCCGCAACATTAACAGAAACAATGCCATGTGGATTCCAAAAAAGTGAATGAAACAATAAACTATGCCTTGTCAGCGTGAAAAAAGTAAAACAATGTGTCTATTCCCTGATTTATAAGAAAAACCGTAAAACCGATCTGACAGGGATCAATCCCCCTTAACAGTGTGTGTGGGAGAAGGGCGGGTTGAAGTTTGGGCCGGCTGCTGCTCGACTATAATAGTGGTGTTCGGGTAAAGGGGTATAACTGGAAAAACAAGAAAAATGTGTTAAGTATGGGAGCACATTATACATGTTATTTTCTAGGTCTGGGTAAAAGGCTAAAACTCTAATAGTTATGAGAAGGAAAAAATTTAATCCGGATTGTTGTTTGGTCCATCATACACTACACAGTATGTCTTCCAACTTTCTTTATCGATTTTCTCGAAACACAATTTTTTTACCTATCCCACTTTACCCAAACATCATGCACACTATTATGCGGGACCCTGACTTGGGAAGATCGTGTTGTTACGTAAGCAGACCTAGTTGTCAGGTTGAGGTATGTTACTGGTGATGTGTTGGAAGACCTAGCTAGAGACATATCTTGCTGACAACCTCCTTCCTGCCGACAATTAGCGGATCTTGGGGGGCAAACTGCCCTAGTCGCCGGGGCGCTGGTGGTGCCGAACATTTTTACTTGGGAATGAAATGTAAATGAGTGTAAAAAAGTTACAATTTCTAGATTTTATTTTTGTATTTTTATTGACCTTGAACACCATATACTGTTATAAATACAGTATTTGTAACTAGAATGAACACTTAAAAACACTGCTAATTGCGGCTAGTAAGTACAAGTTTGATTTATTTCTACAAATATTTTGTAGTGCTATTTATGCGAGCGCAGAACAACGTATGCAAGACAAGTTTATTACTGCTGGGTTGATTACAGGAGAGATTCAAAATTTCACAGCTACTGTTAAACATGGAAGAGTGGCAAGTTTTCGGACTTGGAAAATTTAGTAGGTAGAAAAATTAATTTTAACAAAGAAAGAAGTTACAGTACTGAATACGTTATATATGCTTTTACGGCGTATCCGGATTGCTTTTCTTTTTGTTTTTAATCTGATATCAACCTGGTATCAACCTTTAACCAACGATATAATGTTGTTGATATGTAAACCGAGTCATATTATTTTTACTTAAATGAATTTTAAATAATGTGAGATGTTTCATCAGAGATATTTGCTGTAAATTGATTAAATCTTAATATTTTTAAAATATAATATGTTTTTAAATAAGTAGTAGTGTTATCTTTGTGATAGCAAACAGCGTATTGAAATTTTCAAATGTCGTAATATTGTTCACTATAAACTAATATTTTCAAGAATTCATGTGTTGAAAGACAGCACGAGATTGATAGAGGGAACGTTAAAAGTCTAGTAAATAAATAACTAGAGTAAACAAAACTAGTAAATTCGAGCCGCAGAAGTATCGTTACACAAACATTGTTTCGTGGGCCTAAAATACTGTTCAGTTTTGGTGTTCGCCTGTTGTTCAAAACCTATCAATTAATTTCTATAAAATTAGCTATATCATGGATGTACGCCACTGCAGAGCTATGTCGTCTTAGAATTGGAGTGGACAAAAAACTATGTAAACAAAGAACAAGCCGAATTGGCTGGAGTCAACACATACATAGATAACAAAACGTAAGAAATCCCACGATGACACCAAAATTAAGACAGCGCAGACATCTAATGCGAAGACAATGTTACACACAACACTGACTGAAGACGGGAGCAGATGTCAGCTACTGGAACGCGACTACTAGTTTGTCTGAGAGAAACTCCTGTGTTCTTCTGTATTTTCATTCTTCTTTCGTTTAGTCTTGTCTTCGTGGTGTCGCTGTTGGTCATCCTGTCTGTTACGTTGCCCTCGGCTTAGTTGTCTGTGCTGTCTTAATTTTGGCATCATCGAGTTTTCTTAGTTTTCTTCGTTTTTTTGATTGGTTATTCGTTTTGAACATTTGGTTTTCGTTTTGTATTTTCTGTGATTCGGCACAATCGCTCTTGGGAATTTTCAGGTTCTGTTATTTATGTTGACTTCAACGATTTCGGATAGTTTTTATTTTACAGTTTTTTCTTGGTTCACACTTCGTTTTCTTAGACGACCTAGCACTGTAATGGGATATGTCCACAATCTTTAACAGGATCATTTACCCTCCATTGTAAGAATCTTTAAAATATACAAATAAAGTAACTACTGTTCTGATGATAGTAATTTTTTAAACCTAAACGAGATCAGATACTCAAAATCTGTTTGCCAGTTTTATTTGAAATTGTTTTCACCGTGTTGGTTATTTTTATAGACAGTAGATACTGTGGTTTTAGCAAATTATGTGACTAACGAAAATATTGTTGATCAACTTATTGCTCGAAACCTTATAAACTCTTGTCTTGAAGGGGAAAAAAACTAGATAACACGGCATAAACCATTTTATACAAAACTTCCAAACGGATGTGTGATATATGTTCTTGTTTAAGCTAAACCAAACTAATTATCTCCAAAACCGTAGGAACAAGAGGGCTTGTCCTTAAATGTTTGTATTTCTTACACCGAGGCCGTATACTCACGTATGTTGATGGTGTCTGCTGCAGACGCCATGTTTACAAGAACTAGCGCCATCAGAAGACAGTGTAACGCCTTCATGGTCAGGTCTGGAACACACGATAACATCTTAGAGCCCTAACAATATCCGCTACATCACAGCACAAGTTGATACATGACCATTTCTCTGCCAGGGGCACAGACGTACCAGGATCCTGGTACACGTACCAGTTTTCAGGGTGTTGTACCATGTACCAGGATACTTTCGTCCTGGTACGCAAAAGTACCAGGATTTCATTATTTTGCATTCATTTGTTTTAAAATGCATAATTAAACCGTATTTTCAGCAGAAACTTTCAACACAAAAAGTTTTTTTTGTATGACACAACGTCTACTGAATTCTGAGCATGAATTTGCGCATATAGCCGTTGGCAACACTTACTTGCGTTCTCTTTAGCTAACATCTGTGGTAGAAGTATTTACTCTAAGGGTAGACGTGAACCTGTGATTTTTTGTTAACTAGAAGTATTCTGGAAATATTTTCAATACATTTTTTTCTGTTAAAATACTTACGACATGTTTTAATATTTCATATTTTTTCGTGTCTGTAAGCATTTGCGAATTTTTTACCACGTACCAGGTTTTCGTTTAAAGTACCAGCTTTTTTGTGGTGTCAGTACCAGCATTTTGGAGTTACCATCTAACACCCCTGCTCTAGTGACTAGTTCAGTTATCTGCAGCCGGATAAACTTCACAGTCCTGTACGATATTTCCTCTTAAAACACTTTCTCTGCCGTGACACATTTTAACGAAGAAAATAGTACTTTTTATACGGACCGCTGAAAAGTAGTGTTATCACATGTATATTTTATTTGAAATACATACTCACTTTTAACTTTAATCTCGACTAAACCCAGGAAACCTCGTGCTGCCATACACTGTAAATAAACTTCCTAAATAGTAAACACAGTATCGGATACTTAACTTACTATACTGTAGCTTGTAAAGAGAGCAAATATTTAGCAGTGTAAGTAGGTACGATTTGTAGGTCCTAGGACAAGAAACCTTATTGTAGAAATTTTTCCCCCTCCTGTATTTATATAGTTTTTTTTTTTTTTTTTTTTTAATTTTAATGATCACCATTTTGTTTAAGAAATAACAAGGATTTTTTAAAATTTGTTTGAAATTTTCAGAGGGGGTTTCTTCCCCTCTGAGTAAATATCATAGTGAATAAGACATAACATATATATGTTTGATTAAACGAAAAAAAAAAAAAAAAATGAGCAGAAATATCTTCAAGCTAATTCCCTAAATTTGAACGAAAAAAAAAATTGACCCAATAAAGTTTATTGGCCCAGAACCTACAAATCTTACCTATTAGTGTTACTACTAGACAAGTATGGCAACTTCGATGTACATTTGTTTCCTAATAATGTAAAGGAACGCCAACACTGTGATATGGAAAACAAATGTACCATATCTACTTTCTTAACAATCCTATACACAAGTGTCTTGAATTTATAAATCCAAATAGCAAACATCAACTGGCCCACTCGTTGCAAATCTGATCGTGATAAAACGACCCACATAACAGCACCCACACTGCCCTGCTTAGGAAGAAAGCAATACCTACAGCAACAGCACAATTGAGAAATAAGAAGTAAAAGATATGTCTCAATCCAATCTATTCATCAATTTCGAATAGGTTTGCAAATATATTATTATAGTGCAAACATGTTCTTAAGATCCATTTCTGAAAAAAATAAATTGAGATTTTCCTTATTTAATTAAAACAACTTCAAACAAATATTTTTTTTAACAACGTATGTTCCCATTATTGAAAAAATAAATATAAATATACTCAAAGTTACTGCATGGTTCATAGTATTGCCTAGAATAGAAATTAAGAGAGCAGTATCATAGCAGTTACTGCTTTTCATTCGAGGAATATGCATTTACTGCCATCTGTCAATGTTAAACTTCGAAAAACTACAAATATAGTAAGTGTTTTATCTATATAACTCCTACGTACAATTTATTTTACTGATTTTTGGGGTGTAAACGATGCTGAATTTCAAGACGAATTCAACGATACCAAAAACTCAATATTTATTTTTTCTGCAGTTACTGGCTTCTTCCTGAGCAGGGCACGTGGCCACATGTGGCATTAAGGGAAATGGTGCACGCTGAAAATCAGTCATGTGTGGGAATAAGCCGCAAACAGGCCTAAACCGTCCACAAACGCGTACTTGTATGCTATCAGCGCGCAGTTAGATCGTATATAACGCAGGGAGTCGGATATCGGCACTCAGTTGGCAGCGAGCCTTTGTAGAGTGAGGATGTACTGCTCTTCGCTGCGCGCTATG